>CAHIKZ030000881.1:1262500-1282500 GCA_903632075.3 Acanthosepion pharaonis
TTTACAATTTTCTACTTATTTATGTGAATTCGGCTTCTCAAATCTAAATAACATCAAAAATAAGAAGCGAGAAAGTCTTCACTCAACTGAAGAAGAAATAAGAGTTTGCTTATCGCTCATTTGACCAAACATTGAAGAAATAGCGAAAAATCACCAGCCACATGTTTCACACTAAAAAAAAAACTGCAGAAATAGTTGAGCAGAAACATTCAAATAAAGTCAGTTCCCATTTATTTGTGTTTTTTTTTAATCTATGGTTTGATTTCATAACATTTAAATACATACACTTTAAAAGATTTTACTAAGTGTTCCGTGATATTTTCATTTGCTTCTCGGTGTGCCGTGGCTTAATCAAAGTGAGAAACACTGCTCTAGACAAATCATGTCATAAAATGACGTCACCGAAATTAAGATGAAAAACGTACTAGATAATAATTAATAACGATTGACAATCTATTAAGAATTCATTATATTAAAACTAATATTTCCAACCACCGTAGGATTTGCCTCCCTTTTCTCTAAATACTTCCATGTCAACTGTTCGTATGAATTAGACTGGCAAAAAGATGTCATTATTTTGCAATTGAATTGGTTTGATGTAACCATAAGTTCTATGCTGACAGTTTCTTTTCTCACCTATGGAACTCTTTTCATTAGTTTTATTGCAATTTTATACTTCTTATTGATGTGAATTAGGCTTCTCAAGCCTAAATAACATCAAAAATAAGAAGCGAGAAAGACTTCACTCAACTGAAGAAGAAATGAGGATCTGCTCATCACACATTCCACCAAACATTGAAGAAATCAAGAAAAAACACCAGCCACATGTCTCACACTAAATAAGCTGCAGAAATATTTGAATAAAAACATTGAAATAAATTAAGTTCATATTTGCAAGTGTATTTTTTTAATCTATGGTTTTATTTCATAACATTTCAATGTATACACTTTAAAAGATTTTACTCAGTTTGCTCCTTGTTTTGCCATTGCTTAAAATGGTTGAGAAACACTGATCTACAACATTAAAACCTGTCAGAAAACATATCACACTTAATCAAACCGCTGAATTAGTTTCGCAATTAGTTTCGTGAATTTTTATATATATATATATATATATATATATATATATATATATATATATATATATATATATATATATATGTGTGTGTGTGTGTGTGTGTGTGTATATGTGCGTGTGTCTGATTAATAATGATACAGCGTTAGTATTTGAATAAATGAATAAGTATTAAGCTTTTTATCCCACATTAGCTAAAAAGTCTTTATCAGTTTTATAGCAATTTTATGTCACTTAGGACTCTCAACTCTAAATAACATCAAAAATAAGAAGCGAGAAAGACTACGCTCAACTGAAATGGGGGTTTGTTTGTTGCATATTCGGTCAAACATTGACGAAATCGCGAAAAAAAAAAAAAACCAAAAAAACCACCAGGCACATGCTTTACTTAAAATAAGCTGCACAAATAGTTGAATAGAAACATTGAAATAAATAAAGTTCCTATTTGCGTGAGTATTTTTAAAACAATTTTTTAGCAATCAGTGGATTTATTCGATTATTTCTTATTACTATAAGAATAAAAACAAAAATTCTTTGAGCTTTATTTCTCTTCACTGCAAAACCGGCAAACACTTAAATGTTGGCTGATTATCTTGTCATTATTACAGGAGAAATAAACCCCAATATATATATATCAATGATTGATAGTGGCCTTCGATTTATTCCTACGAAAACAGAAAGGGGTCGAAAACAAAAGGATAATACCGTCATTTTCAAAACAAATCACTCTAAACAAAATTTAAATTTACACCCATGTTATCAATCTCTCCACAGTAACATTTTACATGAATTGAAAACAATTAAATATTACCTTTCTCTGCAGTACTTTGCCAAAATAGGTTCCTCCTAAAAATAGATGTGAATGAAAAGTTTAATCTTTAATATTTCGAATGAATTTATATTAAAGATAGTTATTAGTTACGGCCAAAATATTAATGATAGTCCCTAGGATTTAATAACTTTAGTTTAATGTTGAAGCTTGAATAAGCATGGAATAATAATAATACAACACAAAATGTACGTAACAAAATGTATTGAAACAATGAAAAAAGGTACACAATATTTACAGGTAGTTTTGGTATATTCTTGGGAAGACTGTTCCTGCAGAATGGGTTGACTAAGTCGCAGTCGGGCAGAGTCTCTGGATTCGATCTCTTAATCTTATTATTTATTGCACATATGTACAAATGTGGCACAAGGCCGAAAAGGGATTGGGGTGAAGGACGGTCATCACTAGTCTTAGATTAAACTTAGCTAGCCACAATCACTGACCCTATCATACAGAACAATATTCCTTTCACCAAAACAACACATTTATCCATACCTTTCTTACTACAAACACCAAAATGCCTCTCTGACTCCATGAAAAAACCTAAATAATCCCCTTATGTACAAAATATTTGTCTGTGGGGGGAGGGGCATAAAAAACAACAACTTTTAAAAATGAACCCCAATGAATATATACAAAATGACAAAATATATTTACAAGAAACCAAATAAAATTAGTGTTAGTACTAAAACCCCCCACAAGCTCTATGAATGTGGCAGAAATATCAGTTAACTGGACGAAATCGATGCGGGACTTATGAAAATAAGGCCACACTCATTCATCCCAAGCACTCACACAGGCACACACTCATTTATACACAACAACAAGTACGAAAAAAACACACACGAAACGAAAGGCGCCCCACATCTACCAGAGAACTGACATTACTGACCACCAAAAAAAAAAAACGAGGGGAGGGATGGGGAGTTAAATAAAGGAAGAAAAAAAATGGGGACAGAAATAAAAGGGGACCAATGAGCAAATACACCTTAGCTAAGTTTACCAGAATAAAAAAACTAAAAGAAAAAATACAAAAACCTAATCTAACCTAACTCCGGGATGGGTTGCCTATGTTCAACCCAGGAAAACAATATCCCACGCCTAACTGGCATCCAAATGCCACTCAAGGTCAGCCCCTTTTACTCGGCACATTCGCGCAAGAATCACCCACCTTTTGCTGAATTCCGATGAGGTGAGCCGCCGTTTTTCCGTCCTGATCTTGACTTTAAGCTGATGCTTAAAGAATAAGATCAGTTGGGAAGAAGTGAACTTCTCGCCCTCATGGAATCCCTTCTGACGCGTCGTCCAAATCACGACTCTCATAACCCCTAGTAAGCAACAGAACACATAGTGTTCAGCCTTCGTCATCTGCGGCACCACATTGCTACAAACAGCTCTGGCATCCAGGACAAAAACCTTTCCATGCAGCATGCGAACCATGAGGCCCTCAAGAAACTTGCACAACGGCACTATCACCCTGCACTGAAAGAAGGCGTGACCAATAGTCTCGACTTCCCCCGTACAGCGACGACAGTTTGGACAATTCTCCAAGCCTGCTGAACAAAGTCTCTTGCTGACCCAGAGGGCTTTACGAATCACCAGCCAGGTGAGTGATGCCTCATCGTTATTGAGACATTTCAACCCGGGCGCCCAAGGCCATATCGAGCGAGCCTCCCGCTTCGTAAGACCGAGCTCGCCAATCAGATCATCTTGTACGGACCCCCTAACTAAAACTTGATATAATGTTTGCGAGACAACGCCTGGGCGTTGAGAGACCATCCGAAACCCGTAAGAGGAGCTTCAGAGCGCGACGACATTCACGATAAAAAGAGCACTCGGCACGTGGTAAACGGCCGGCCTCTTGTTCGCACGAGTGCACACTTTTCAGGGATGGAAAATGTTTCTGGACGTCTTCTTTCCAAAAGGCACCCTCCTCATTCGACCCACGACACATTCGGTCTAAAAAAGTAATGCGAAGCATATATTGACGGATCTCAATGCTAGGCATCCCCAGACCGCCCTCAGAGGGATGGAGGCAACAGACCTCGCGAGATACCATAGGGGCCTTGCCTCTCCACAAGAAAGAGAACAAGGTCCTGACTAATTGCATTAGTCGGGCATACGGGAGGAAGCACAGAGAGTCGCAGAGAGGAGGATCGGATAGAAACACATACTTCCGCCCTTCCCTTCAGGGAAAGTCTCCTCCGAGACCACAGATTAACCGCGATCTCGGCCTTCCTTGTACCTCCGACCAGTTCATTTCAACTGGAGATCAGGACCGAACCAGACGCCGAGTATCTTGATCGGCCCATCCGTCCAGAGGAAAGGTCCGGAAGAGAAACTCCTTCCACGCACCCAACCGCAAGCCCACAGACTTATCACGGTTGATCCTGGCCCCTGTCACCATCTCATACCCATTTTATTTCTTTGCTGACTTCGTCAATCTCGGCTCTGCTCGACACAAGAGCCGAAACGTCGTCAGCATAGGCAGAATACCTGGCCGAGGTGGTAGCGCCAGGCAGGGTAATTCCGCGCAGGACCGGATTCGCCTTTAACTTGCGAAGGAATGGTTCCAACGCAAGAACGTAAAGCAAGGGCGATAGCGGACAACCTTGACGAATGGAGCGAGACAATACGAAAGGCTCCGACCTTACCCCATTCACTTCCACCAGCGCACCGGGGGTCGCATACAAGAGCCGGATCCAGGAGCGAAAGTCGGCTCCGAAACCGGCCGCCGACAGGACAGCCTCCAGAAACCGATGGTCAACCCTATCGAAGGCCTTGGACTGATCTAAATTGATCAGCGCGGCTTCACTGTCGACTTGTTCTAAGATCAAGCGTACCATATGAAGGTTATCCTGAATCGTCCTGCCCTTCACAGCACAAGTCTGTTCGGGGCCAATCAGACGAGACAGGACAAGCTGCAAACGGTTGGCTAAGATCTTCGCCAAAATCTTTAAGTCAGTATTTAACATCGTCAAGGGCGAAAGTTCCTAACCCATCCCCACCGTTCTTGTCCTTACGCAACAACTGATCACACCCCTGGTGAAGCGTCGAGGTAAAGACCCCTGCCTCATCCAGTGGTTGTAAATCAGCTGCAGCAAAGGAACAAAAACGGGCGACAGCCTCAAGTACACTTCGTAGGGAAGTCCATCTAGTCCCGGAGACTTATCCAGGCCAACCTGCTTCAGCGCATCCCAGATTTCCGACTCTGTTATGGGACCCTCGCACCCTAGCCGCTTCCAGCTGCCTCAAGGCAGGGAAAGTCAGCCAAATAGGGCATCGAACTGGAGCAGAGCTCAGACCGGGCCCCTGGTGAAAAGATCCTGAAAATAAAGCCGAAAGGCCTCGCATATGCCCGCGCTTGTAGTCACGGTCCGCTTATCCGGCAATGTGACGCACGCTATATGTCGCTTAGCCGCGTTCCGATTTTCCTCTGCACGCAATTCTGCGGCCATATTCGTCGCCTCAGAAGACATTCTCTTTAGCCTAGCCCTAACTACCAGAGCTTGATCCTTCTTGATAAGCAAGGAGGCCAACTCTGCCTTAGCTAAGACTATGTCCCCACTAACACGGGATTTGACGGCCCGATCAACTTTATCTTTAATGCCGTTTGCGCCGCTAGTCTATCTAGATTGAGTCGACGACTAAAAATCGGCAGCAAACGTTCTAATTTTTGATTTTAATTTTCCCCACCAGGCGTTACCCACAACCGCCCCCCGTCAATTCCTCTGAATCATTAGTAGCAGCTGGTCCTGGAAATCCTGTTCACCGAAAAGTGAACAGTTAAATTTCCAGTAACCAGCCAATCTAACCTTAGGTTTATCTAAGTTTACACGGACCCGGACAAGTTTATGATCCGTGTAAACTATATAATGGAAACTTGGACACTCTAAGAGCCCTACGTCGACTCTCCTAACCAACACTCGGTCCAGGTAGCTCGCAAGCGAGCCACTGGGCCGAGTTGCCACTAGTTGTCCAAGTCCATGCTACCTCCTGAGGGTGCTCATTCCGGTACTTATCGACAAGATCAAACCTGTCGATAAAGTCCCGAAATGCCTTCACATCAGGATTGTTAGTACCCGGTTTTTACCTATACGATCTATATCGGGGTCAAGGACGGCATTCCAATCCCCCGCTAAGACTACCCGACGAGAAGTCGTCAAAAACGGCTCGATCTGCCGAAACAAAGCAGGCCGCTCAGCATGAACATTGGGCGCATAAACCCCAATGAGACGTAAAGCCTTATCCTTTATAGTAACATCCAGCACGCAAAGCCTGCCCGCCGGATCTGCG
Source organism: Acanthosepion pharaonis (assembly GCA_903632075.3). Lineage (NCBI taxonomy): Eukaryota > Metazoa > Mollusca > Cephalopoda > Sepiida > Sepiidae > Acanthosepion > Acanthosepion pharaonis. The sequence goes on from CAHIKZ030000881.1 coordinate 1,268,701, forward strand.
AAGACAAGGGAACATGCAGCCCAAAGACTTGCTCACTAGCCAAGAGACACCCCTCGAACGACCATCAAACATGCTGAAAAAAGGGCGAACCCCTTCACGGTCATGAGAAGAAAAATGGGTCTCTTGCACACAACAAACATTCACCCTGAGGCGCTGAAGGTCACGAGAGAGCCTCGCCCTGCGAGACTCGGACCTCAGGCCCCGCACATTTAACGTAGCTAACCAGAGAGACATGAGAAGTCCGATTAGGGTTGCTTACCAGCATTAAACATGGCCGGGGTAAGGATACCGACCGCGTCTCCCATAGACCCATGGCCCATCTCATTCTTGATGGTGCCGTCTTGGGAGATACCGCCGATATCCCAGGGGAAGGTCAATTTAAGAGCTCTATACAGGGATGGGTGAACTAAAACGGGGACCCTCCCTGCACAGAACTGTTGTAACTTTTTTAATTTGTCGTTTTCGACTATGGCGATGGGCAAAGCCATCTTACAGGCATTTACAGCTTCCTCCACCATCGCCCACGTTTGATTGGCTGCAGGTCCTGACCTAATAACAGTCAGGACCCTCTGGGCATTTGGGAAGTTTTTAGGCTCCTCGATATCAAGATCGGCAAACTGTTTAATAGAAAGCAGGAACTTCAAGTCTTTCACCCTGTTACTATAGTCCCGGGCTCTTTCGGCCTGGGCAGGGGAAATACGGCATACCTCCTCTCCTGTGTTGAAAATAAATCTTTTCTTTCTATCTTTTTTTTCTTCTTTTTGTGTTGGGCTTCTTTGCCGCTTGGGAGCAGGAGGAGGCATCTCGGCATTTTTTGCTGGTGATTGCTTGGGGGTATGAAGGGGGTGGGTTTTTTTTGCTTAACGGGGGAAGGGTGGGAGTGTTCATGGGGGTATAAAAGGATCTATGCCTATAGGGGCTGGGATCCTCTACTGGTGGGTTTGGCCTTTAGATGGTGAAATAGCAGGCGATGAAGGGGTTGTTTCTTTGGAGAAGGGGCGGGTCTACTAGAGGACGTAGAAGGGCTTGGCCTTTTTCTTTCCGAATCCAGCCTCTTTTTAATCTTTTGAGTTTTCGGACTTTTCATAACCGGGATCAAATCTTTTTTGTTTTTCTTGAAATGATTCTTCGAGGCCGGGGCATCGCCCTTAACGTTGTTAGAGGGTGGGACTGTATGTGCCTTTCTTCCTAGGGGGCTTCAGGGGACTGAGGACCCGCTGTCCGGCGCTTCCTCTGGCCTTACTAGCAACCAGCCATTCCTCCCCTTCTCCACAACTGCACCGGCAGCGGGCGAAGGCTCTTTGGGGAATGTGGCTTTCGATGTTGCGCCGACCGGAGGATTAACCGACCCGGTCCCGGAGGCTGGTACGCCCATTACAGGCGAGACGGAATTTAGAGACGCGGTCAGAGGGGGATCTTGGGTAACTGGCGCTTGACTTCCAGGGGCCTTCTTCTTCTGGGCAGGAGGAGGAGAGATGACCAGTCACTCCACACCTCCAGCATACCGGTCTTCGACCCGTCACAATGACCGGTAATTTCAAGACGCCAACATCCAGACAGTTGGGGATGGAGCGGAAGGCCTTCTCGTCCAACATGATGTCAAAGCTCCACCCCCGCTCAGGCTATCACAGGAAGCTCCCAGAATTTCGCCATACTGAGAGAAGAACGCTGCGAGATGTTCCCCGATATCCTGAGGAGGGACCTCGTATACCGTTACCCTGGTCTTACGTCGGCCTTCGTACTCTGTACGCAGTATTATTTCTTTGTTAATAAGCTCACGGCTAGCCGCGGCGACGCAATCTTCTGATGTGGGCAACAGTACGTCCCATTATGAAAAATTTAGCACCCTTAACTATTCTAAGGGCTTGAACCCGAAGGATTCCAATGCTTTTAAACTGTGTTTTCGTCGAGCGACAAATTTTGCGCGTACGCTTGTCCACGACGAAAACTGACACTATTCTTTTGTCAATTTTTTTCAATTCTTGGGGTCTTCCAAAAGTCCACCTTCTACAACAAGGTGTGCGTAACTTTTGGCACGCTCCAAGAACTCCGCTAAATTGATAATGCACTTAGGAGGGGACGACCAACAAGAGGGCGATTCCCGGCCTCAGGCTCAGTTTGCGGTTTTTTTCCGGAATCTTACAGAATCATGGCCATTATTGGCCTCCATAGGTGAGTCTTTTCATTATTGCCATTTTCGGCTTCCGTAGAAAATTAATATTTTTTTTTTTTATTTTCTTTTTTTCCCCAACAGCATCAATGTTGCTAGGGGAAGAGGTTTTAAGAGCAGGAAATTCCAAGTTATCTTTGTCCGGGGGATCTTTTTTGGTTGGATTAAAAGGTGTTTGCGTATAGCCTTTTTAGGCTTTTTTTTTAATAGCCAAAAATGAGGGTGGTTTTTCCTTTTTTTTCTCCATTTTGAAAATAATAAGGAAGGGGGGTAAAATACGGTGGGGAAACCGCCTTATAGGCGGAGGGAGGGAGAAAAAAAATAAAGGGAGGGTAAAAAGGGTTTTATCAACAACAATTAAACAAATACAACAATAAAAAATCAAACAGGAGGCAAAAAAAAATATAACCACAAATGTAAACAGGAAAAACAAATGGACAGCGAGAGAAAATGTGAACAAGGTTCACAAAACGAAGAAAGAACGAAAATTTAAAGGACAACAGACAAGAAAGCAACAAATTAAAAAAACTAAATATAAACGGAGAAAAAGAAAACGCAATACGTACGAAACACAAAAAAAGTTACAATTACAAAATGGCTGCCGCTAAAAAAAAAACGGTCAACCCAAAAACGTTAAAAAAGAGGAGGGACAGAAATTACAAAACAAATATTATAAACACGTAGACTTTTTTTTTTTTTTTTTTTAAACGGGTAACACAGAAATAATTAACACGTAAAAAATAAAAAGGTTAAACGAGAAACGAAAAATAAACAGAAAAACTCCGGGATGTGGGTACTGAAAAAAGACTCGGAAAAACAAAAATAAATTAAAAACAAAAAGGAAGTAACAAAAAAAAGTAACGGGAAATGAAAAGGAAAAACAAAAGGAAAAAATAAAAAGTTCGAAAAATGACAAGTTTTCGAAAAAGAGTTAGAAAAAATTTAATAAATTAAATCAAAAACTTAACTAAATTAAGGCAGTCTGAAAAGTTGAAAAATAGTCCTTTGGTAGACAGCAAATATGTCTAGCACCGGTCAGGAGAAGAAACGGTGTAAACGCAAAAAAAAAAAAGGTCCGTCGTCTTCCGGTACCAACCCATATTTATATGGTCGGTACTCCACTTATGTAAATTAGGTGTATCATACACAACATTTAATATGTTCCACGACAATTAATAGGAATAGGTTAAAGATCTGTGGTTGATATCGGCCCTCAATAGAATGCAATATCAAAGAAAGGCCAATGCTACCAATAAAAGTTAGTCTAAAGCGAGATTCAATTTTACCCCCTATAAATAAGTAAAGAAGTACCTTGGAAATCTTTTTTTTGTTATCTTTTTTCTTTATCTGGCTTCAAGAAATTGAAGTAATGATAACACAAGAATGATAAGTTTAGAAATAAATTAATTTTTAAACAATAACTGATACTTTTCTACTGTTGCTATTCATCATTATTTATTAAAGTACAATATAATTATTATACTTAAGTACAAATTAAAAATAAATCCATTAACCATGTCCAATACTTTTCTATTTTGTTCTCTAATCGTTGTTTAATAAAGTACAAAAATATAATTATAGTTAAGCAAGGACAAAATAAAATATTATTAACGATGTGCAATGTTTTCTACATTTTGTTCACTAATCGATGTTTCATAATGTAGGATATTAAAACAAAATATGTTAAAAATCGCTACACAATGGCAATTATGTTCCAACACTATAAATGTATCACTCCTCGTGATGGTAAAGTACTAGCGAGTGAACGATTAATTTAATTTCACACACACACACACACACAAATATATATATATATAATTTATTCGAAAATTGTAACAAATATCTTATAAAAACACTACAACAATAGCAATTTTGTTTCAACACTTCTGGTGTCTTATCAAGTGATGGTGTTATATCTTGTTACATTCAACACTATCACTTGATAAGATACCGAGGGTGTTGAAACAAAATGGCTATTTTTGTAGTGATTTTATAATATATTTATGTTATAATTTTCGAATAAATTATATTTGCTCTGCTCTGTATTGAGCACTCTTTTAAGAATAGTATTTTTGGTTACTGGAATTTATTCCGTATACACCAAACCTATACTTGGGTATATATATATATATATATATATATATATATATATATATATATATATATATATATTTCTGGGCCTAAGCATCTATCCATTACACCCTCCGTACATCAAGTATACAATAATACATACATCAAATTCCTCACAGGTTTTTCCATAGAAAGGCTGTTTACAGTGACACTGTCCCTGCTCACAAAATCCGTTTCCACTACAGACTTTCTGAAAACAAAAAAATAGAAGTTGATAAAATTTGTTGGGCTATTTTTTTTGGTTGGTGGGTATTCTCTATGGCAAGTTCACAAGCAGCATACATTTTGAGTCTTAGAAAAAACAATTGCATAACCAATACAGAAGTAACCATTATAAATGCCCAAGCCATTTTCCCACCGACGTAACATAGCCTCCTGGTGCATTTCTATAAATATTTTCTTAGTAATTGTTCTGATGAGCTTTCCTTTTTGCTACTGACTTTACGAATTGAAGAGCAGTGCTATATTGGCAGTTAGGTCTCATCATTTTTACAGTTGACATATTCTATGCTAATAGTTTCTTGTCTCACCCATCTCGCATGTGAAACACTCTTCCGACTGCCTGACTTCAAGTCAGCTTTGATCTTGAAATATTTACATGCAGTGTTAATCGTTATCTTCTGAATTCTTGATTTTTATAGTGATCTCTCATTAATAATACTTTCCTTTATCTCCTATTTTTTCACATTCAGTATCCTCTTGCATCTTAATGATCTTGTTTTGAAATATTTATCTGAATTTACGAATTAAAGATTAAAAAAAATAAATGGACTGTGTAAATTAAAAAAAATGCACAAAATGAATTAAAAATACAATTCTATGCATTGAATATTGTTGTTAAATCGGCTTTGCTGATCCTGTGTTGAACACAAATGTAAAAATATGTAAATACAGAAACAAGACAGAAAAAAGAATTGAAATTAAAATAAGGCATTTCCACTACTTTAAAACTCATCTCTTTTTCTCTTTTTACTCTCTCTCTCTCTCTCTCTCTGTATGCTTTTCTCTCTCTCTGCTTCTATCTTTTATATATGCTTCTCTCTCTCTATGCTTCTCTCTCTATGTTTCTTTCTCTCTATCTTCTCACTGCTTCTCTCTCTATGTTTCTCTCTCTCACTGCTTCTCTCTCTCTATCTCCCTCTCTCTCTCTGCTTCTATCTCTCTGCTTCTCTCTCTCTCTCTCTATGCTTCTCGCTCTCTCTCTATACTTTATCTCTATCTTTCTCTCTCTCTCTCTCTATATATATATGCTTCTTTTTCTCTCTTCTCTTTCTCTATGCTTCTCGCTCTCTCTCTCTCTCTCTCTATGTTTCTCTATCTCACTCACTATGCTTCTATTTCTCTCTGTTTCTCTCTCTCTGCTTCTCGCTCGCTCTCTCTATGCTTCTCTTGTAGAGGGTGCAAAGAAGTCTCTCAAACAAATAATAAAAAGAAAATACACTACAAATAAAGTAAAATAAACTTTTGTTTATTTTTGTAAAGAATTATTTTTTATCTTGTACAAAAATGAAATTGTCCGTAAAGCTGCGGAAGAAAAAGAGAAAGAAAGGAACTGGGAATGTGAGAGGGAAAGGTAGGGACTAATGTAGCGAGCGAGATGAGAGAAAGAGAGGGTGAAAGAATGTTCACTGATACGTGATACTGCCTGTTGTGTGAACCACTGAATCCTCTGGTGTGTGTGCTCGAAACTGTCCGTGTCGCTTTGATGTCAGCTTGTCGCTGTTCTCTCCCCTTCTGATGAGAGTTTCTACCTTCCTTATATAAGAATGATGAGGCTCCGGGGAGATTAAGAAATAGGTTTCTTATGTCGAGCCATGATTGGTCAATAAATCATATTTTTGACCACGTGGTGTGCTTTTCACTACGTCCGAACTTTTGGGTGCGCCGTTCTTGTTTTTGACCCCACAGGGCATGGTAAGGAATGAATTCGCGCAATTGTATTTTTTTAATACACGTGGTGTGAATTAATTTTTATTGTGTATGTGTGTGTGAAAAATAAGAAACAGCACTGTCTCCCAGATTGGAAAATATATGAAAGATACATATGTTTTTCAGTATGTGATACATTCTTTAAAATGTTTCGGCCAGTGGACTTTTCTGCCAGTTTTCGTTGTAGGTGTGATGTCAGTATATTGTTTTTTAGCTTCCTCATTTTCTGTGTGAATATGTGTTTGTGGAGATATTGTATGAGGTTGTTCGTCGATGTACGCTGGTTTGATGCGATCAATAGCGATATTATCTTTCTTTTCTTTTCTCATAACAGTAAAATATTTTTCATACCTGTCCAGAACTTGATATGGTCCTGAATAATTTGGACAGAGTGGTTTTTTAACTGCGTCATTTCTGATAAATATATATTTGCAGGTGTGAAGATCGTTTGGGATGTAAGTTTGTTTCTCTGTTTTCCTGGTTGGTGCAAAGTTGAGAAGAGACATTTTATGTTTTAATTCTGTTACAAACGTTGTTGTAGGTGAAATGTCTGTCTTGTGATTAAAATACTGTCCAGGTAATGTTAATGCTGATCCGAAAACTACCTCTGCAGGTGTGCTTTTGCAAATCTTCTTTCACTGTGTTTCTTATCGCTAAAAGAATTAGCGGTAAATTGTCTGTCCAGTCCGCATTATTTAAATTCATAGCTAGAGAAGCTTTTAACTGTTCTGTGGAATCTTTCAACCATCCCATTTGCACAAGGGTGATAGGCGGTTGTTTTGATGTGATTCGTTCCTAACAATTGGGTAAATTCAGCAAAAAAGTGTTGATTGGAATTGTGAACCTCTATCTGTTGTTACTACTGAAGGTACTCCAAAAATTGCTATCCAGTCCTGCAGTATAGCTATTGTTGCAGCTGAAGTGTCTTTGACTGCTATGGCTGTAGGCCATCTGCTAAATCTGTCAACTATAGTAAGAATATGTGTATGTCCTTTTGAGGTGGGTAAAGGTCCTACTAAGTCGACATGAATGTTGGTGAATCTAGCATCAGGTATGCTAAAAGTGCCAAGTGGTGTTTTCGTGTGTCTGTGGATTTTGTTCTTTTGGCAAGGTATACAAGTTTTAGTCCAATTGCGAATGTCCGTGTTAATACTGGGCCAAACAAAGCGTTCTGCTATTAATTTTACAGTGGCTCTTTTTCCTGGATGAGATAAATTGTGAAAATGTTGAAAAACTCGTCGTCTGATGTTCGGTGGTATATATGGACGCGGATGTGTTTGTGATACATCACAATAAAATTTTGTTGTACCAAATGGTATCGGCATTTCTTTCAGTTGTAAGGATGTTTTTTGTTGTACAACTGGGAGTGTTTCATCTGTTTTCTGCTCTTGTGCGATCAATTCCATACTTAAAGAACTGGAATTTAAAGAGGCTATTGTAGATCGAGATAATGCGTCTGCTATAATGTTCTCTTGTCCCTTAATATATCGGATGTCTGTGGAGAACTGGGCGATATAATCGAGATGTCTGATTTCTCGTGGACCATATTTATCTACATGTGTATGTAGTGCATATGTTAATGGTGTGTGATCTGTATAAATGCAAAAATTTCTTCCTTCCAGTAAATGTTTAAAATGTTTAATTGCAAGGTAAATTGCTAGAAGCTCCCTTGAAAAGGTGCTGTATTTCGTCTGTGTCTTGCTTAGCTTAGCAGAAAAAAAATGATATAGGCGTCATTGTGTTGTTAGCAATTTGGTGTATGACTGCTCCTACAGCTATTTCAGATGCATCTGTTGTAAGCGTGAATTTTGTGTCCTCACTGTCCGTTACGTAGTTTAGTTTTGTAAAGTTGGCCAAAAGCAGTTTTAGCTTGTTTGAAGGCTTTAGGCTAGGCCCTTCTAACTTTAACTGTTGGTTCTTTGTTTTGTTTTGTAACAAATCTGTTAACGGTGCAAGTAATGTAGAACAGTTAGGTAAAAATCGTCTGTAATAGTTAATCACGCCTATGAATCTGCGTACTTGTCTGACTGATGTTGGTTGTGGGAAATTTGAAATTGCACTTACTTTTTCTCGGGTAGTGGAGATATTCCGTCCTTGTCAATTAAGTGTCCGAGGAAATTAACCTTTGATTGGCTGAAAATGCATTTCTCTGTATTTATTTTCAGACCGTAATGTGATATTTTTCAAATGTTTGCTCTAAGTGCTGTCTGTGCTCGTCTAGGTTTCTGCTGGCGATTAAAACGTCATCCACATATGCAAATATAAATGGCAGACCTCTAAAAACTTCGTCTATTAACCTCTGGAAGGTTTGACAGGCGTTCCTAAGCCCGAAAGGCATCCTTACGAACTCGTAAAGGCCAAATGGTGTGGTCAGTGCAGTTTTATGAATGTCCTCTTCTGCCACTGGAACTTGGTAGTACGCCTTTACAAGATCCAATTTGGAAAATATGGTGGCGCCTGGCAGACCGATGGCGAAATCGTGGATATGTGGAATAGAGTATCTATCCGGGACCGTTTTAGCATTTAATCTTCTAAAATCGCCACAAGGACGCCATGTTGTAAAGTCGGACTTTTGCACCATGTATAGCGGTGAAGACCAAGCACTTTTCGAGGGTCGGATGATCCCTTGCTGTAATAAATGTTGAAACTCGTTTTCGCAATCTTATACTTGTCCGGTTTCAATCGTCTGGGGTGGCATAAACAGGTTGTCCAGTTGTCTTGATATGGTGCTTGGCATTATGTTTTATGGCGTCTGTGTTTTAAATGGCTGGGAGAGTTGTGGATATTTTTTAGTAGCTGACGGATGTACTGGTCCTCGGGTAAGGCAGAACTGATTCCAGTAGACTGGTATTTCGAGGTGAGTCCTCTTACTGAAATCTTGGTTTGATTATCCACCAGTGTACGATTAGTCATGTCGAGACTGACAGGTTGAATCTGGCTAAAAATCTGCCCTCAATATAGGCGTTGTTACACTGGCTATGGTAAAATTCCAGAAAAAATTCCGTCGCATGCCGAGATTGATATTGAGCGATTTTCTCCGTAAGTTGGTATTTTGGTACCGTTAGCTGCTTGAAGATGATAAGACTGTGGCATAGTCTCCTGATTTTGTGTTGGTGGTATCACGCTTATTTCAGCTCCGGTGTTTATTAAAAAGTTATATCCATTAATTTTGTCGCGGATATAAAACAGACGACCTTTTGTTAAAAATCCAGCAACAGCCGTCGTCTCTACTGGCTGGAATTTCCGTTTCCCGCATTCGTGTTGTTGAAAGAACAAGGATGTTTACAACGTCCCGCCTCAGGACTAAACCTTTTGTGGTAGTAACAAATTTCATCTTTTCGATTGCGGTTGTCAGTCCGGCCTCTGCTGAAACTTCGCTTTCTGTAGCCTGGACATTTATCGCGGCGGTACTGTCGGTCTTTTTGCAGTAAGTCTTGTAATTGTATAGACAACCTTTCTACAGTAGACTTGAGGTCGTTAAATTCCCCGTCCCTTTGTTGGGCTGGTTGTGGTTGGATAGAGTTTACCCTGCGGCTTCGAAAACTTTCATGGATCCGATCTGCAATGTCCGCGAGTTTTTCTGTCTGCGTTTCCTCCGTCATGGGTGCGAGGATTTGTGTTGCTGTCGAGGGTAACTTGTCCAGCCATAAGCTTCGCATAATGTTCTCGGACATTTTGTTGTCACCCAGTAAGGTCCGCATGTGCCTCAATAACTGCGATGGGGTGCGGTCTCCTAATTCAACCTGAGTGAAAAGGTTGCGTAGCATGGCTTCGTTCGAGGCACCGGTCCGTTTTAAAATTGCTTCCTTGAGTCTATCGTACGGGTTGTCATCCGGGACATTTTCCAGTAAATCCATTACTTCCTCGACGATGTCAGCTGGCAGTTTTTCTAAGTAACAATACTGGGTTCTCTGGGGAGGTGATTCGCTTCGCATCAAATAATGCCTGGATTTGAACGAACCAGGACTTAGTGTTAGTCGTGTTGAAAGCCGGGATATTCAACGATAGTGTATGAGAGGGTTCGAAGATTGTGATTCCATTGTGTCCTTCCTCTTCGTTTTGTTTGTTTTTTTTAAATGTAAGTGTCTCACGTCGGTCACCAATTTGTAGAGGGTGCAAAAGAAGTCCCTCAAACAAATAATAAAAAAGAAAATACACTACAAATAAAGTAAAATAAACTTTTGTTTATTTTTAAAGAATTATTTTTATCTTGTACAAAATGAAATTGTCCGTAAAGCTGCGGAAGAAAAAAGAAAGAAAGGAACTGGGAATGTGAGAGGGAAAGGTAGGACTATGTGTAGCGAGCGAGATGAGAGAAAGAGAGGGTGAAAGAATGTTCACTGATACGTGATACTGCCTGTTGTGTGAACCGCTGAATCCTCTCGGTGTGTGTGTGCTCGAAACTGTCCGTGTCGCTTTGATGTCAGCTTGTCGCTGTTCTCTCTCCGTTCTGATGAGAGTTTCTACCTTCCTTATATAAGAATTGATGAGGCTCCGGGGAGATTAAGAAATGGGTTTCTTATGTCGAGCCATGATTGGTCAATAAATCATATTTTTGACCACGTGGTGTGCTTTTCATTACGTCCGAACTTTTGTGTGCGCCGTCCTTGTTTTTGACCCCACAGGGCATGGTAAGGAATGAATTCCCGCGCAATTGTATTTTTTTAATACACGTGGTGTGAATTAATTTTTTATTGTGTGTATGTGTGTGTGGAAAAATAAGTAACAGCACACTCTCTCTATCCCCACCTCTCTCTGCTTTTTCTGCTTCTCTCTCTCTATGCTTCTCGTTCTCTCTCTATGCTTATCTCTCTATCTTCCTCTCTCTATATATATGTTTCTTTTTCTCTCTTCTCTTTCTCTATGCTTCTCGCTCTCTTTCTTTCTCTCTCTCTGCTTCTCTCTCTATGCTTCTCGCTCGCTCTCTCTATGCTTCTCTCTCTATCTACCCCTCTCTCTCCTTCTTTCTCTCTCTGCTTCTTTCTCTCTCTCACTGTTTCTCTCTCTATCTCCCCCCTCTCTCTCTATGCTTCTCTCTCAACTAAATAAACAGCAACCCTCAAATAAAAAAAAGACGAAGAAGATGCAAAAACTGAAAAATTGCTGCGAAATGTAAGTTCGTTGGTCCAGGGTCTAGTCATTGTGATTAGTAATCTACCAAAATAAGACAGGCTCCACGCATAACTACGACTATACAAAAAAAAAAAATAGAAAAGAATAAATAAAAGAATTTTGAATAATCAAAAGAAAAAAATAGATTTTTGATGTTAGACAAAACAAAGTTTCTCGTCAATTAGTCAAGAGCTTTTCTTAAGTCTACATTTGTGGATAGAATTATTCACCCCTGGTCAACACTTCCATAATTACAAATAAAGCTGTACTATCTCAAATTTTCATGGAAATTTCATGTGCATTTTTTCACAAATGATGAAATAATGAATTTGAAAGAATGTGCAGTATTTCCCACGACATTTTTTTTTTATTTTAATGTCAAAGAATAATAAAATAAAAAAAAAAACACCCAAAAACGTAGGAGAAAATAATTGGCCCTCTGATCTTAATCATCAATTGTGTAACCTTTATTCTTGATTATTGCCTTTTATCCATTTTGATAGTTCTTTACAAGATCACTCAACATACTAATAGGTAACTGGCGCCATTCTTTCTTGGCAATAGCTTCAAGTTCCTCTAAATTCAAAGGACTTCTTCCTCTTACGTATTTCTAACCTATATATATATATATATATATATATATATATATATATATATATATATTTGGCCCTCTTGTTTCAATAATCAATTTTAACCTTTACTCTTGATTATTGCCTTTAATCCATTTTTGATAGTTCTTTACAAGATCACCAACACACTAATATGTAACTTGCGCCATTCTTTTTTTGGCAATAGCTTCTAGTTCCTCTAAATTGAAGGACTTCTTACTTTTACGTTTTTCTAATATATATATATATATATATATATATATATATATATATATATATATATATTATTGCCCCTCTTGTTTCAATAATCAATTTTTAACCTTTACTCTTGATTATTGCCTTTAATCCATTTTGATAGTTCTTTACAAGATCACTCAACACACTAATAGGTCACTTGCGCCATTCTTTTTTGGCAATAGCTTCTAGATCCTCTAAATTTGAAGGACTTCTCTTACGTTTTTCTTCAAATATGTCCATAAATTTTCAATAGGGTTTATGACAATACCTCAATTTTACTGTCATCTAAATATTTTATAACAATTAGTGGCGTGTCTTTCAAGTCATTGTCATTTTGGAAGATACAGTGACACCCCAAAGACGTGCACTTTCTTTTATGTTATTTTTAAGAATAGCCAAAGACTGTTCTTTATCCAAGATACCCTATACTATCACTAGTTCTCCTGGTCCAGAAGTAGAGAAAAACCCCCGGAGCAGAATGCTCACGTCACCGTGCTTAATTGTAGGGTGGATATTTTTTGGGCTGTAAGCTTCATTTAATTTCCTTCATACATAACGGGAGATCATTTTATTAAATAAATTTAGTTTGGTTTCATCTGACCAGAAAGAAGAATTTGAATATTTAATCCCATGTTCTAAGATGGCTTCTAGCACAAGCTAATCTGCATTTTACGTGTTTAGCCTTAAACAAGGGTGTTTGCTTTGGGCGAGAAGCTCAAAGTCCTGCTCGATTTAATTACAAGATTAATACACACTGATAGGAAACTTGCCCCAATCTTCCTTGTTAATATCTTCTACTTCCTCCAAATTATTTTTTCTTCTTTCTTTTACTTTTTTCCACAAATATGCCCATAAATTTTCAATGGAGTTTAAGTCAGGGCTTTGTGTGAGGTACGACAATACCTTAATTTTACTGTCATCTAAATATTTTATAACAATTAGTGGCGTGTCTTTCAAGTCATTGTCATTTTAGAACATAGAGTGAGACCCCAAAGACGTGCACTTCCTTTTATGTTATTTTAAAGAATAGCCAAGTAATGGTCTTTACCCATAATACACTATAATATCACTAGTTCTCCTGGTCCAGAAGTAGAGAAAAATTCCCAGAGGAGAATGCTCTCGTCACTGTGCTTAATTGTATGGAGGGTATATTTTGGTCTGTGAGATTCATTCACTTTCCTCCATATATAATGGGAGGACATGTGACAAATAATTCTAGTTTGGTTTCCTCTGACCATAAAACAGAGTTCCAATATTATATTCTCGTGTTCTAGACGGCTTCTGGTATAGGCTATTCTGCATTTTATCTTTCCTCCTTCATGCATCAACCACATATATTGAAGCATATGGAGAGAAAAGGGAGATCACCACCCTCTGTGGGATCAAGTTGAAATCATAGACAAAGAACATCATTGGAAAATTCGTAAATTTAAGGAATCAGCATATATGCTTGGCCACAAAATCTCCTGAGTCGACCAAGCATAGAAATGAATATAATATGGGAACCAGTAATAAGGAGTGCCAGTGAAAAGCAATAATAACAACGAAAAATTGCAATATAACCACTGGTAAAAAATATGCAATTATAACAGCAAAAATTGCAATATAACCACT
>CAHIKZ030000881.1:1287500-1301100 GCA_903632075.3 Acanthosepion pharaonis
ATACCTGAAACAGAAAACACACCGGTATTAGTTCCTTATTGATACTGTATGTTTTAGTGATATGAAATCATTATTGAAACTAGTTCAATACTGATATGAAATCATTACAAATCAATATTGAAGGTCGAGTAACTTGAAGCGAATCCAATAATTCAAACATAATGAACAATAATTTTAGTGTCAATAAGAAAAGCTTTCAAACTAGAAGCTTCTAATTCGGACTTCAAAGGATAAGTTGATCTGGTTTGAAGGGAAACGGCTGTTTTTTAGTCCTTCTGATTGGTCCATAAATCTAAGAAGATTTATGGACCAATAAGAAAGGCTAAAAAACAGTTTATCTTATGTGAAAAAAATTTATGTAAAGAAGGTTGTCCACCAGTACTGTTAGAGAAGTCTTAGCCGGAACGCCCCACTTAAAAAAAACGGCCTTGTGTCACATCCCGACGGGTAAATACCGAGAGGTCTTAGCCGCGCGCTAAGCTCTTAGTGCTTGTCGAATGCCTTCGGGCAGAGAGGAATCCAGAAGAGCCTATATACAAGGGTAGAGTTTGGGGAGGTAGACAAACGTGACCCCGTAATTACGGGGAATATTTGCCCGGGTCGACGGACTTGGAAAACCCTACTTTAAACCAGCCTTGTGCCACATCCAGCTCTGGCGGGAGCTCGGGTAACTACCAAGTAGATTCCGAGTTCATTAAAGAAAAACGCGCACGTTCATATACAGCCAGTCAATAAAGTCATAGAACGTTCAATCATTCAGAGCCAAATGTTCACTTTACATCCTGCCACACCCACTCAACACTGACACATAATTTCATACACGGCGTTCGTTTGACTTCTTTTCTCCAACGGCTGTAATTTCACGTTCTATAAGTGATATCCATTTCAATTCACTTCGGCTTACGGCCATATCACGTTAAAACACAGGTTTCTGAAATATCACCGAAGTTAAGCAACGTCGAGCTTTGTCAGTACATAAATGAGTGACTGCTTGGAAATACCAAGTGTTGTAAGCTTGGATGGTGTCATGGATAATGGCTTGGGACTGTTAAATGGAGAGCCGAGTTCAAGTTCTGGTTGGGTTCGTTATGTTCATTTACGTGCAAATACCCTCGGGAAAGGTGTGAATTCACCTCTTCTTCCTCCAATTATGGGTTAATTACTAAGACCTGTATCACTAAAACCATTATTACTTTAAAAAAAAATCTTCCACACCGTTTTCAAAGACAAAAATTTTGTATCAATTCTTATTGTATCTCCAACATCTGTCATCACGTTCTTTTGTCGATGCACCTTTTAAATTTAATTTCACACTTTCTTTTCCTTCAATTATCACAAGGTTATATTTTTGTTGGTGGTTTTCATTGGTCGATTGATTGATCCATTTTCTTACGGTTTGTCAAGTTTTTATAGGGTATTTAAAGACAGAAAATATTTTATATTGTCAGTTTTTTAGATAATATTTAGTAATACAATTCTTACTAATTAACCCATAGCTGGGGAAGAAGACGTAGATTCCTACATTATCCAAAAAGTATTTGGGCTTAAGTGAATATAACGAACCCAACGAAAATTGGAACTCAGCTATCCGATTAACAATTCAGAGCCATTACCGCTTACCGTATTTCCAAACGGTTACCCATCTAGATCCTGACTAGGCTCGACACTGCTTAACTTTGATGATCCTATAGAAACCAGGGTTTCAAAGGAAATTGAAGCAGCATAAGTATATATTGAGTAGAACCTCGTTATCCGCGGTAGATCGGCTCCAAGACCCGTGGAAGCTGAAATCCGCAGATTCATAAAGTTTTCCATAAGAAATCAACATATTATTTCGGAACAATTTTTTTGAAAAGTTTTTCTAAAGTTTTATTTTAAATGAAGAAAGAGACTCATACTTTTCTCTGATTATGGCTAGAATCGGATTCTTTTTAATCATTTCACCCCAAGTAAGTCAGGAATGCCACTAGTACGCAGGGGGTAACAGGGTGTGAAAGTGAATACTGAGAATAGGGAGGATTGAGGAAAGGACAAAAGATGAACGTGTTTCAAGAAAACAGAAAAAGGTGAGGGACATTGCATTTAAATTTTTGCAGACTGTATTTATCAGGGAAGCAAGGAACCGGAAGGGTGTTACACCGTAAGGAAGTGCGAGAAAAGAAACTGTCGGTGTAGAAGCGGCGGATACATTTCGCTATTCCAACTCTAAAAGGGAGGGACTATTGGAAAAAAAATCAATATTTAATTTAATCGACAATATTTTATGATACAGCGTAAGCCCATTTGATAGCAGACGGAGCTTAAATCTCCCCATCTGGCTTTTGCTCGTGTGCTCTATACTAGCCAAGCGTAATCAATACCAACAAAGCAAGCCTTACCTCCGCAAACAGATCCATTGAATCTTGGACAACTCATACGGTCACAAGAACAATAGCGCCCACTGTAACGGTTGTTTCCAAACTAAAAAAAAAAATTGAAAAAAAAATATATATATACTAGCAGTAGAGCCCGGCGTTGCCCGGGGATGTAACAGTAAGAGATAGATCAAGTATCGACCATCATAAAGACTGAAAAATAAAATTGACAAAGATTATTGTTTAAGGTTGACGGACACGCATGTCTTAATTAGTTTTTTGTTCCTTTTTTTTTTTTTTTTTACGAATTGGTCAAACCCAAACTCAAGCAAAAACATTGTTTTCAGTCGTTATGAGTCTACCGATTGAATAGAATTTTATTATAAACAATTGTCTTGTAAATGGAATTTTTAAAGCATTCTGAATGTAAAAATAAAGAAAAACGTGTCCAAGACAATAAGAAACACTACCCGCCCCAAAAAAAGTTTTGTTGAAATCAGTTGACAAATGTAGGAAATCCGATCCCATATATAAACGAACACACACACACACACACACACACACACACACACACACACACACACACACACACACACAACCTGGGTTTTATAATAAGTATAAGTCGATATGAGTTGTCCCTTAATCGTATTTTCAATTGATTTCATGCAAAAAAACAATTGTGTTTTTCCAATTTTTTGGCGCTGTCAGAACCACTGCAAGGTAATTTTACGTAGTCCTGTGAATTTTTGTTGAAATCGGTTGAAAAATGTAGGAAATCCGATCCAATATATAAACGAACAGAGACACACACACACACACACAACCTGGGTTTTATAATAAGTATGATGTATTAAAAATAAATAAAAATTATTTTGGTTAGAAGACTTTTTTACATTAGCAACAAAATGAGATAGCGCTTCTAGATGAACTTACAAAGACGTACTGAACCGTTTAGAAGGGATCCAGGACATTTTTACAGAGCGGTGTTGAACATTCTCGACCCGTCAAGAAAGCCCCCTAAAAAACTATTATAAGAATAAAGTGTCGCTGCCGACACTGAAGTTTGAACACAGACCATCAGAGAGTAAACACAGGTGATCCCGTTTTGAATAAGTTGATCGCGTAATGGTAAAGGAAATGTATATATGGGAATTAGCGTGGCGTCTAATTGATCACTTTCTATTCTATTCTATTTCTACTATTCTATCCCTTATACGGATTGCTATTCCTATACTATTTCTCTATACGTATCATTATGCAGATAACTATTCGGTGGTTACCTTTCGAGCAAGTATTATCGAGCAAAAACCATTAGTGCCAGTGTTATTCGATGTATTTTATCGCCATACCCTGGACGCGGATGTAGTTTAATGTCTTACCCTGGACGCGGATGTAGTTTAATGCCTTACCCTGGACGCGGATGTAGTTTATCGTCTTACCCTGGACGCGGATGAAGTTTAATGTCTTACCCTGGACGCGGATGAGTTTATCGTCTTACCCCTGGACGCGGATGTAGTTTAATGTCTTACCTTGGACGCGGATGAAGTTTATCGTCTTACCCTGGACGCGGATGTAGTTTACTCTCATACCCAGGACGCGGATGTAGTTTATCGTCCTACCCTGTGGTACGCGGATAGTTTATCGTCTTAACCTTGACGTGGATGTAACTTATCGTCATACCCAAGACGCGGATGTAGTTTATCGTCATACCCTGGACGTGGATGAAGTTTACTGTCATACCCACGACGCGGATGTAGCTTATCATCCTACCCTGTACGCGGATGTAGTTTATCGTCTTAACCTTGACGCGGATGTAGCTTATCGTCATACCCAAGACGCGGATGTAGTTTATCGTCATACCCAAGACGCGGATGTAGTTTATCGTCTTAACCTGGACGCGGATGTAGTCTATCGGCATTCCCAATCTGCGGATGTAGTTTATCGTCATACCCTGGACGCGGATGAAGTTTTACTGTCATACCCAGGACGCGGATGTAGCTTATCGTCCCACCCTGTACGCGGATGTAGTTTACCGTCATACCCAGGACGCGGGTATAGTTTATCGTCATACCCAGGAGGCGGGTGTAGTTTATCGTCATACCCAGAACGGTTTGGAAATATTTAGCCGCCTCTTTTTTTAGCAGGTGCAAGTACCGTTTGCAATACGTATGTTGGTTGGAATGTTTCAAATGAACGTGTCGGTTATAATAAACGTTCCGCCTGTCGCTGCAGGATTCCTTCCTGGCACAAAAATAATCACACCGCGGAGAAAATTATCTGAAATGACAACATGCGTGCTGTACGATATTAACACTGTACCTGAAGTTGTGGTGTTTTAGCAACGGTCATAAACCTTTTGATCTTCATCTACCACTAAATGTATCATTTTAAATTTGGTGGAACACTAATATGAATTTGGAAGAGAAATAATTTTAAGCAATAATAATTGGAAAACTTTAATTTTATTAATATGAAATGCACGCATTAAAGATAACAAAGTTGTAGTGAAATTATTTAAAGAAATTGAAAATTTGAAGTTTATTCAATTGTAGTAGCAGTATAACCTGTCTTCGACCGGGTCTTTCATTGCTGGGAATTTTTGCTGTTCAATTGGAGACGTTTAAGTCTAAAGTCAACCCCCACGAAAATCAATATTAATAACAAAAATTGGGTGCAACTGAGGCACATCCCCAAATTAGGGTGGGGGTGGGGTTTTGTTAACAATTTGTTTTTTGCGTTCTCAGACTTGTTTCACCCTCACGCGCAGCAGCAGTTGAAGAGGCATTTCTGCTCAGCCGTTTGGTCATTTGATCATCATTTTCAGACTCGCGCGCAGAAGCGTTTGATGAAAAACTGTAGAAACGCATAAAGAAACATCAGCTCACACACACAAACACGCGCACACACACATACGTACACATTTTTGAGAATTATAGATATAGATAATATTATTGTAATAATTTAAACTATTTATTTTTATTAAAGTATTCATGAAAGATATATATATATATATCCAAGAACAAATAGTAAATATAAAACGTTGCTAAGAGTTATAATGGACAGGAAGTAGTGGAGAGTCATTGTCGCCAACAATTTGGACTCAAAGACGGCACTGATAAATTATCTATCAAACAAAAAAATTAATCAAAATCGGATGAAAACTATGGAAACGCTTAATCAACATCCAATTGCACACACATACATACATACACACACATTTTGAGAATTATAGATATAGATTACACATTTTACTGTGATATTTGTTCCATTAGTTCGTATGGCGATTTGACTTTCTTTTTTTTTTCTTTTTTTTCTTGATATTTTGCAAAAATAGTTTTCGAGTATGAATGTTTATGAATTTGTATCTGGTGCGTAAGCCGATTCTTGAAGATCTCGCTATTGCTCCGTTGCTATGCCATGTTTGTAGAAAATTATACTAGTAAACCATCCAGTAACTAGGTATCAACAGTAATAATACGAAACTATCCAGTGATAAGTATTAAACATGACTTTGTAAATCATGTTAGGTTATACTATAGCTGGATGATGTCACGTTTGTGTTCTCGTGTTCTCGTGTTTATTTTGAGATTACATAAGGTCTTGAACATATATACCATCCATAATACGTTTTTGTTACTCGCCATTTTTTTTAATCGACATGGTTTCACAAAAAACTGATATAATGTCACAATTTTTCTGTGGATCATCCGGTGGCGACCACTAGCGTAGAAAAAACATGAAAGAAATATAATTAATCGTGACGCCACTTTTAATAGTTAAATAAATAATGCAATTAAAAGAAAAAAAGGAAAAGAAAATCTGTTAACTTACCGAGTCTGGTAAGCACATACAATTTCCGCACAGGCAATTTCCGTTTCCGGAACACACCTCACTGTCACCCCTGGACGAGAAAAAGAATGAAGTGGTTATCAATAAGCAGTAGAAAATATTTTCAGTGAAGGAATATCAATGCCACAATCACCTGTAGACGAGAAATATCACGACTCGTTGTTTTTAATCGTTAACAAAACATTTTAATTCTTTATGGTAAAATAAAAAGAATGAGTCCAAAGTGTGAATTACCAATCAGAAGAATAAGCATTAACAAATAAGTACGGAAATTTAAATATCTCGGTGGTGTTTTAACATAAAACGGAAAAAAGGAATTAAGATTCGAAGGCGTCTTGGGATAACCAAAGAAGCATTCTAAATACTAAGCAGAGTACAAAGAAATAGAAAATTTCGCTAAAACAAAGGCATACACTACTAAATGTTGTGATATCTGTCCTCATGTATGACAGTCAGTGCTGGACGATCTCCTCAAAGTTTAAGATGAGACATGTACCAATAGAAATGTGGCTCTACAGAAGGATGCTAAGGATACTATGGAACGAACAACTGGTAAAGACGGAGAAATGGAAACAGAAATAAAACTAAAACTTAACACCGAAAAGAGACAGTTGAGGTTTCTCGGGAACATAATAAGGCAAGAGGTCTTGGAGAAACTAACACTACGGGACTTATAGAGTGCAAGTGGGTCAGAGTAAAACAACGCATGAAATACATAATGAGTAAGTGGATGGTGGATCCGAGCTTAGGAGAAATAACAGAAAGACAAAGTCTATAAGAGCTACAGGAACAGGAAATTGTGGAAAGCTATGATGATCATCATCAACATTGTCGAGGGACGTTATCAATATTTCATGAAGGGTGATAACAAAGAGAAAAGTAATCCAAGAGTCTAAACTTGATGGAAACTACATTGGATGCTGAGGGCTATACATATACACATCTTGAGACAACATCCAACTAAATCACAGCTCTATAGACATCCCTGATATTTGTACAATATGCGAGCGCAGACTGCTTTTTCGCAGTTCAGTGCTGTGGAGCAGATCAAGAACTTGCAAGTGATTTACTACTTTAGACTTCTAGCCAAGACGCTTTGTCTAGCATCTACAGATACATTGACCAGCTATAATGACATCGCCTTTATCCACTGTGCCATGTGGATAAAGGCGATAGTTAGATCCAGTAACAGGACCCAAAGGGTGTGAGTTCAATATCTGGTTAAGGCAGTGGAGAACTTGGAGAAGGGAATTAACAGAAGATAACTGAAACTGACATCCATTAGACATGGCACGTGGAACTAGAACAGTCTACCCCAGTGAGCGAAATAAAGGGGTTCAGTTCGACATTCCAACCACCTGAAGAAGGCCGAAACGTTGTGATACATATGGCGGCAACAAAGATGAGGGATGATGGTCCGATCAATGTAAATAGTGTACATAATACCTCATCTCAGAAATATAGACAGATAATGAAGTAATATGATATCTGCTTTTCTAGCTGAACTAATTCAGTCTTTGTTATCAAATAGTAAAATGAAAGATGTCTTGAATGGCCTATCTTCCAGATCTTTTTGGCATTAATCCAGCTGTTCCGCAGGGCGCTATGTTAGGTCCCAGTTGTTCCGAATTTTCATCAACGACTTTCCTATGGCATGTTCTCAACTCAGTTATCTATAATTATGACAAAACTATATATACTGTTTTCATATTAAGTCTGAGTGGTTCGATTAGGTCAATCTGAAGCTGATAAAAACGACCTACACTTTGTTGTTAAATGGAGGCAAGGAATGGCTGTTAATTTTAACGCCTCCAAAATCAAACTGCATTCTTTTTAAACGACTGATAGAACCTTTTTTTGCCTTCCATTTTGGTTAATGGTAACCTAAATTGCGCCTATTAGGGCTTTTACAGCAATAATGACATTGAAACATCAGATCCTGTACGATCACGGAAGTTAAGCAAACATCGAGCCTCGTCAGTAATTGAATATTTTAAATGCTGATTTTAATAATCTCCTGTTATTTGTAGTTCTTCGTAAATTTTGACTTTTTGCTATCTCTCCAAAACCCTATTTTCTAACCGATTTACATAGGTGCGTTATGTTGCCGAAGACTAAAGTTGATAAAACTGAAAGAAAAAGAAAAATAATACTACGTCTAAACTTAATTCACATTTAAAATTGGTTCAAATGATTGGAACACCATATATATATATATATATATATATATATATATATATATATATATATATATAGATACACCTAGTGAGCCAGACAAACCTTACCTAGGTTTCACCTAAACGGATCGTTTTTTTGTTGAATAAATATTCCCCCCCACTTAGGTTGTTTTTTTTTTTTTTGTTTTTATTTTGTCACGTGGTATGATTTTAGCTATCACCTATAAATATGTGTGTTTCTCTTTGCCTCGTTAGCGAAACTTTTTCCCTGACGATCCGTTTGTGAAACCTAGGTAGGTTTGTCTGGCTCACTAGGTGTATCTAGGTCTGCTCTACGGTTGTATTGAGCTCTTTTTGTTAGTTAGTTGTTACTCGTATCGGGGGTTTTTCTTTGGGCTTCAGACCTGCATCTGTGCGATTTTTTTTTTGTCGGCAGAAGTCCATGTTTGTAGCTCTTTCTTTTTTAAAACCTTTTTCCCCTCGAGATTGATTTGATAAGCAAATCAAAAATTCGAGGGTTTTCAAAATGAGTCTAGTTTTTCTATATATATATATATATATATATATATATATATATATATATATATATATAGGTGTGTGTGTGTGTATACGTAACATTCAAATACGTAATGCATTGTCATTCGTCCGTTTCCCCGCCTCCGATGAATCCACAATTTCGCCCATAAATACCGTGGTTATATGTGTGTGTGTGTGTGTGTGTGTGTGTGTGTGTGTGTGTGTGTGTGTGTGTGTAAAAGATTTTCCTTACGGTCGAATGCAGTCTTTTCTTGTTTTTTCTGCCTCCACTGCATTCACAATTTCGTCCATAGTTACCATAGTTACAATTGCACAGGCCACAAACAAGCTTGCCGTTTCCATTGCAGTATTGGGCGTTATCTTTCTGAAAAAAATAAATAAAACAAGAAACGTACACCAAACAGCTTAACAAACATGTTACTCTTTCAAAAGTTTTATAGTCTTTACTCACGCACATTCTACAAAGATTTGCCATTAATAATATTTTTCGGCTCAAAATTCCGAAACGCTTAACGCAGTCGTTCCAAAGCAATGCGGCGCACTTCATAGGCACGGCGGAGGAGGATAGTAGGTGAGGCAGACGAGGATAGCAGGTGAGGCGGTAGAGGATAGCAGGTAAGGCGGTAGAGGATAGCAGGTAAGGCGGTAGAGGATAGCAGGTAAGGTGGTAGAGGGTAGCAGTTAAGGCGGAAGAGGATAGCAGGTGAGGCGGTAGAGGATAGCAGGTAAGGCGGTAGAGGATAGCAGGTAAAGCGGTAGAGGATAGCAGGTAAGGTGGTAGAGGGTAGCAGTTAAGGCGGAAGAGGATAGCAGGTAAGGCGTGTAGAGGATAGTAGGTGAGGCAGTAGAGGGATAGCAGGTGAGGCGGTAGAGGATAGCAAGGTGAGGCGGTAGAGGATAGCATGTAAGGCGGTGAGAGGGTGAGAGAGGATAGCAGGTGAGGCTGAATGATTAAAAGACAATCAAATATTTAGAAACAGTTTTAAAAAAATTAACCTGCAAAAATGAATATGATTTTCAACATTGAAAAATATTATAGATTACTTGTAATTGTATACATGAGTCTAGTATAAACAGTTATAAATAATTATTGACCTTCTTTATGATTGGGATATTTTGCATTATATCAAGTATTAAGAATATAGTAACTGGGTTTGCAAATTGTAAGGAGAGTTATCAATTTTAATGTTCTGTCTTCGAATCCGTGGTTATCGCCCTTTAGCATTCTCTCTTCCTGTTTTTCATTAATTTCTAAGCGTACTTTTTGTCACATAAAATTTTTGAGGCGCCAGCAAATTTTGATTCGAAAATGCAGCCCTCAAAAAAAAAACTTTAGGAACCACATCTTTAAAGAGTAGGATGGCACCTGACGAATGCAGGATCGTCGAAACACTTTGCAATCGTTCTTTTTGTTTGATTTTCCTATGATATTCACCACGTGCAAGGCCCAAGAGCCACGCAAGATAGAAGGTTACATAAGGAAATGTCTTTAGAAGGATCAGGAAACTCAATCCTGAACAGGAAACAAGGTATAGACATCGAACCCAGTTCAGAAAACTGGGGAAGAATGTGAGCTGGACTATAGGCCAATCTATCTACTCCAATTGGTGGAGGTGATAAAAACTAAAGCAGACATTAGAAGATACCGGAAAATCAATCGTAAACAGGAAACAAGGGATAACTCTTACTCCTGTTCATAAGACTGGTGGAGGATTGTGAGCCGGACTATAGGCGAGCCTCTAGTGCGTAATGAAAATAGACAATTTATCGCCCTCCGAATCACAATATATGCGTTATATTTAATTTCGGTGTTGAAGGATAAAGTAGATAGGCGCCTATCGCCCAGTTCATACTCTTACTCGGTCTTTTGAACTAGAGTAGAGATTTATCTTGTTTACCCTGAAATATGGAAAGGAGTGGAGATTAATCAAATCGGTGGATTGAATAAAGTGTCAAGTGCGAAGTAGAAAAAAAGTTTTGTAACTATGGCCGATTTCTCATGAATGCCGTTGCGTACATATTTCGAAATGTTGCGATAAAAAAGCCAAATGAGCATGATCCAACAAATAAAAAACCAAATAAAAATCTACCTAAAAATCAGTTGAAACGGTTGGAATTGCGTAATATTTAACGACCAATCTTATGTCATTTTAAGACCAATCTTATGTCATTTTAAGACCAATATTATGTCATTTAAGACCAATATTATGATATTTTAAGATAATTCTGATGTCATTTTAAGACCATTCTATGTCATTTTAAGACCATTCTTATGTCATTTTAAGACCATTCTTATGTCATTTAAGACAAATCTATGTAATTTTAAGACCAGTATACATGTCATTTTCAGACTAATCTCGTATAATTTTTAAGATCAGTATCATGCCATTTTCAGACCAATCTCGTATCATTTTAGGAGATCAGTATCATGCCATTTTAAAGACCAATCTCATTTTCAGACCAATCATTTTCAGACCAATCACATGTCATTTCAAACAAATCTCGTGTCATTTTAAGATCAGTATCATGCCATTTTCAGACTAATCTCGTATCATTTTCAGACCAATCACATGTCATTTTCAAACCAATCGTGTCATTTTAAGATCAGTATCATGCCATTTTCAGACTAATCTCATTTTTATCATTTTCAGACCAAATCATCCGTCATTTTCAGACCAATCTCACATGTCATTTTCAGACCAATCAGTATCAGTGCCATTTTCAGACCAATCTCGTATCATTTTCAGACAATTTCGTGTCATTTTTAAGATCAATCTTGTATTATTTTCAGACCAATCTTATCTCGCTATTCTTGCTAGAAAGTCTGTTTATTCCTTACTTACCACTGCTTTCTTCCGTTCGCAGTCGCATTCACATTTCGCTTTTGACGACGATTACCAACTGAGCCTTCCTCATATTATTTGCGCGAACGTAAATCCTGAAATTTCAACGATTAAAAAGAGAAATCAATAAAACATTTGTCAAATATGGACATTCGTGCCAGAAAAATATGCGCTATGCCCAAAGGAGGGTTTTTACCATGACATCGCCATTATTTTAACTACCCTTCAATTATCGTCATTGTCTAATGTTTTTAAATTACTTTTTAGAATTGTAATAAAATCTAAACATATAAATGCGAATTTATACATTTTCTTTGTTCTTGAGAACAAAAACAAAAATAATAAAAACTATTTATTCGGTTATTTATTTACATCGTTTTATTTAATGTATATTCTTTATCGGAATGGTTGGAAAACATCAGCTAATTGCCAATCTATTCAAACTTTATAAAATGGTAAATAATAGGAATTCTTACAAAATAAGGAATTCTTTA
This sequence comes from Acanthosepion pharaonis, assembly GCA_903632075.3. Classification (NCBI taxonomy): domain Eukaryota; kingdom Metazoa; phylum Mollusca; class Cephalopoda; order Sepiida; family Sepiidae; genus Acanthosepion; species Acanthosepion pharaonis. The sequence goes on from CAHIKZ030000881.1 coordinate 1,299,755, forward strand.
CGTTCACATATTTTTATTTTTTATCAAAAGTTTATAAATTTATGAATAAAATGGTTTTCATATTTATTTCTTTATAAATTGGTAAATGATAAAATTGCATCGCATTAGTTTTAATACGACTGTGTTAATTTTAATAATGTAAATATAATTTTTTTCTTTTTTAAATAAGCAGTCTAATAAATAAATATCTAATATTTTATTTGTAAATTCGTGGCTGAGTGATTAGAACGTTCGTTTTCTGGTCATGATGTCTTGGTTCGAATTTTTCACCATGGTCGATTTCTTAGGAAGGTGATGTTATCGATCCGGGATAGACAATCCCAACGTGCGTCATTGTTGGATATAGCCTGAAACCATACCACAAGTTGATTCAAGCCTTTGTAAGTGAAAGTGACGAGGAAGGCGTAAGAAAAAAGCTGTCTTCTCATTGGAATTTTCACCCTTTACAGTAAGGTTCCTGTCGGGATTTATTATCAGTGGTTACAAAGTACTACTAAGCAACATGAGGGATTCGTTATAGACAAAAATAAAGAGCGCTCAGCTGCTATGAAATATCAATCCTACTTGATGGAGCCTGAATGCTGGACATTTTTCCTCTCAGATGAAGAGAAGATTAGAGGCAACAGAAATGGGGTTTTTACAGGAGGATGCTGAGAATTCTATGGACATAAGCAACATCTTAAGGAAAATGGAAACAAAAAAGAACACTTATACTTTGAGGCCTTGGAAAATTTCACAGAACAAAACAAAACGAACAGGGCGAAGACAACCTATCTAACTCTATCTATATTTACTCGACATCCCACTAATGCAGGATGCATACGAGATCATTTTATATGGGCAGCACCATGGGGATGTCGAGTAAATATACCTGCTAGGTAGGCAGTTTTCCTCCCGTCCTTTTTGCGTGTCAAATTTCCAAGCCCCTTCTTCCTCATTAAGTGTCTCAGAGTATAAGCAAGAAGTTGGAGGAAAGTCCTACAGACGAAATGTCCGTTAGAAAACTGAAAGAAACCGTTAGAATAGAAAAGACGGTCACATTTAGTTAATTCAAAAGTAAAACTTGAACCAGTTGGCAATCTTTGTACCTTTTTCTTTTTATTTCTTTAAAAATTTGCTCATGGGAATTATCAATCGAAGCGGTTTAACCCCGTCGGGGTTTTTATTTCATTTACATACATGCCCTTTGAAAAAATGAATCACCTTTTTCCCCCCCCCTAAGGTAATTTTCCAAAAAAAATACCTCCAAAAAAAAATATCCTTTAAAAATTAAAAAAATCCTGGCTTTTAAAAAACCCAAAATTGGTTAAACCCTAAAAAATAAAAATCAATTGCTTAATAATTGA
>CAHIKZ030000882.1:0-122500 GCA_903632075.3 Acanthosepion pharaonis
TTTCAAATGTCCATTTATGATAATGTCAAAATAATTATTTTACTGAAATAATCTACAAATGATATTTATCAACATTATCTTATTCTGATAAGTAGTGAGTAAAAAAATATATTGGGTTGCTGCATAATTTATCAGGCGTTTTTGTAGGTGAGTTGTTAATAAAAATTGCTGTTTTCTTTACTTTTTTCAATAAAAATATTATTTTATTTTCAGGTTATAAAAATGCATGTCAATAATCATACACTCCAGAGTAATCATTTAAAAATGTTAATATTCAATTGTTTCTTTTTTCATAATAAATATTGTTTAGAAAACGCCTGATAATTTTACACCAACCCAATATGTTAGTAAATATATCCTTATTTTTAGATTGTAAGAATTTCCCTAGAACACTAACCATGGGTATATAGTACCCAGCGCAAATTTTCCTATTTTTAATTACAATTTTCAGTACCTCATTTTCTTACCTAAATAATATGTTTTTCAGTTGCTATTAATGTTAACTCAAACTACAATGTTTCAAGTGCCTGCATGTAAAATATTTCAAATAAAGATTTATATTTAATATTTTTTTTGATATTTTCAAAATCAGGTATGATATACCCATGGTTAGTAGTGGTTTAACTTTAATTGATGGTTAGTGTTCTAGGATTAAAATAAAAACAAGAAATAATGTCAGTGATTTGGTTTGGTTTGTTTTACAGCCTCAATGGGTCATTTAATGCTGACAAGATTTTTATTGCTGGTAATATTTTTTCAAAAATGTATTGTTGGTAAAACTTTTTCCAAAGTATTGCTGGTATTAAAACCTATTTTTATACTTTCATAGTGTTTTAACCCCTTTTGTGGGGTTAACTCTTTGCCCATAGCTGGGACCCTGACAAATACTTCCATGCCGGGTCAGGGTGGACCTGGGAACACTAGCAATTAAGAGGGGGTTCCATGCTCTTCAAAACCTTCTGATCAAAGGCTTTGCTATCAGATGATGTTTATCATCTTACTCAGGATGCAGATGTAATTTATCATTATACACAGGATGGCATTTACCTAGTGAGGATATAATTTGATAGTACACTGATTTCAAAAACTCCTGATCGTAATTTTAATAACCATTTGGGATTTATTAAGGAAGAATTGAAAGACCAGTTCATGGTTGGTAATGCTTTATCTCATAATAAAAAAATATCAAGAAAATAATATATTATTAGTATATGTAAAATCTAATATGGTGCCAAGCAAAAGTAAATGATAAGTTTAAATGGTTCGATTTGATCTTCTGTCAGCAATAGAACACTTGTAGCTCAAGCAGAAGAACAACCATTGCAGAAAAAAGTATTTCCTGATGTAAAAAGAGCTTAGGTTTTATTATCTTTTATTTTCAATTTGCAGTTTACTAATTGCTATAGACTTATGGCATGAACAGTTGTGATAAAAAGCATCTAAAACAGAGATGAAAGAAATACTAGATATAAATTATTAATTATTTATAATATTTATATCTGGACTATTGTCCTTAACTTTGTTGTTGTTATCTCTATTGAGGACAATATTTTGAATATAAATAGTGTAAATAATGACAACTCTTCGTCTCAGAAATTCAGACAGAAATTCTTGTTGATAATCATTGCTTAGATATATTTAAATAACAATTTTCATTATTGATATGAAGATCATTATAAAAATAAATTATCAAACAATCATTATCTTAATATTTTATTTCTGTTTGCAGCAACCACAAGAAAATGCGGGATTTGAATCAAATGCAGCAAGTACGGAGAGAAACCAGACATCAACTCCAAGGGAAGATAATCAGCCTCCTGAAAAACAAGTGCAAAACATGGATCCAGTGGCTCAAGTTTCTTATCAAGATCATTGTTCACTTGCAGACAAAAACAGTCCTATAAATTCCTCAACAATAAGGAACTCTTTAGAAACAGACACAGAAGCTCATCAAAAAGAAAACATTCCAGTGCAAAATATCAATGAATATGGCACTTCACAAAATGTTGACAATCAAGCAAGCAATGATGCAAAAACAGATCTGGTCACTGAACCTAATAAAGCTGATCAGACAGCAAGTAATCAGACCCCAAATCAACAGCAATTACCAACAAATCCTGACAAGGAGGATTTGGATTCAATGAATCATTTTGAATTGGAAGAATTGGAGAAAATGGTTGATCATGATTTGCAGAGTTTAGTATCAGGGACCAATACTGAAGACAACACACCTATCATCAATAAAGACCTTAAAAATAAGGTGCTTAGTGAGGAATTTCAAAGAAAAATTGACAGATTTTTAAATGATATCTGAAGAAAATAAAAATTCATGCATGTATAGATATTTATTAGACACCTCAAGGCGGTATAATGGTTAGCAAGCTTGTCTCGCTAGAACAATTACAAGTGAGTAGTGAGTTCGATCCTCACTGGGTGACCCATACTTTTGGCCTTGTGGCACATCTGAGCTACGCTTGGAATATTGCTGTATAGATATTTATAAAAATTCATTTTATAACTGGCATCATTAAAAAGTGTTTAATAATTTTTTTTATAATTATTTGCAGCTCAAAGAAAATATTTTGATCATAAGAGAAGACTTTTCAAGAACTGCATTCATGTTTGAATAACTGACAAGTGTAATATGAAATTTTACAAAAATCAATGTGATATACTTGTGCTGGACCTATGATCTATGCTAAATCCAAAGTTTTCCATAATGCTTCCTATTTTATGCTGTTTTTGCTTCATATTATTGATGAAATAAACTTCTTAAAAATAAACAAAGAACATTAAAAAATGTTTTTATATTAAGAATGGTCAGAATTGATGTGATAGATTTTAGGCAATCATCTATATATTTTAAACATTTCAAACAACTAGAAATTTAAAAAATTATATCAACTCAAATATTCAAATGGACAAGATTCCAAAAATTCTAAGAACAGACATGCAAGAATGCTGCTTGTGGGGCATCCCATCAATAAACTGATTTTTTTTGTAATTAAATGTAAAAATTTGGTATGTCAATGGGATATCCTATAAGTGTTATTCTTGCATGCCAATCAGATATGTTCATGTGAAGCAGCTTCAGTGGTCAGCTTCTTGCCTATATATAAATAATGTCATCTATTTAAAGATTTTTAGAATACATATGAGTAAATTTGTTACATAAATATGTTAAAGTTATAGAGATATTTTTAGAACGAGCTTCAAGGTAGAAATGTCTAGACAAAGAATTTGCTTTTATGATAACTTCCCATTTGAACATAGACTAAGAGTGAGATAAATCATTTTATTTTGTCATTATTACAAAAATAAATCAAATTCCTTCCAATACATATTTTGGAATTATTTTTTACTCTGAAAAAATTCATCAATGCATCAAATATTGCTGTCACCTCAGGGCTGGTGCTTCTTCTATGTATTTAGAGATTCTTGATAAAATCCAAAGAATCTGTGATGTTATCTGTTCTGACCTGGCATTTTGGCTTCAGTCTCTTTCCCACTGCCATAATGTAGCTTTACTGTGCCTTTTCTATAATTGGTAATTGTTCTGATGAGCTTTACTCTTTGGTACCTAGACTTTACAAATTTCAGCGACATACTAGATTGGCAGCATTTTACAATTGAAATGGCTGGATGTGACCCTAAGCTCTATAGCAATATTTTTTTCTCTTGCAATTCTCACTTGTGGAACTCTCTTCCAGTTTTTTGCTTTCCAATCAACTTTAATCTTCACAAATTTAAATGCAATGTTAATCGTTATCATCTGTCTTCTTAATTCAATCATCTTTTGAGTTTTAGTGACTTTATTACCTGGTTTGGGGTGAAATGGTTTTAAAAAAAGAAATAGAATAAATAAAATAAATTGTTTCTTTTAGACAGAAAAGTATTTGTTCCACAGCACATGGCCATATTTATGAATCTCAGAAATAAATAATTTTTTAACTTTTGAAAAACATTGCTCAATGCAACTGCTGAAAAGTTGTCAGCCCAACTTATATTTCTAAGGTTTTCAATATTTTCTTTTTAGCACCACTCTCATAAATATTTTTTAAATGAATTTCTTGGCTAAATTAACTTTAGTGCATAGCCATATTAATGAATTTACTAAAACTTGCTGAAATTTTCTTGCTACTACTCTTTCAAAGTCATTCATCCTTTTGCTGGAGTTTACACACACATATTCCAAACTTGATTTGTAAAATCCAACTGACAAAGCTTGTCTTTAATATTTTATTGCATTTTTTAAATCTCTGAATAAGATGTATATCAGATCAAAATTGTGGATAAACGATCAAAGTTTTTTTTTTCTTTAGAGAGTTTATCCGAACAGACATCTTATTTGAAAACGAAAAGTACAATAAAATAAAGCAGACTTTGTCTGTTGAATTTATCAAAACTTGTTTGAATGAAATCTTGTTGTCTAAATACCTTTTATATATATATATATATATATATATATATATATATATATATATATGTGTGTGTGTGTGTGTATATATATATATATATGTATGTATTATATATATATGTATGTATTATATATATATACATATATATATATATATATATATTATATATATATACATATATATATATATGCATGTATTATATATATATATATATATATATATATATATATATATATATATATATAAAGATAAAAGGAAAACTTTATTCATAGTCCTTTTATAGATATCCTGTATCTGAAATTTTTCCATATATATGTATATATCTTCCAATAAAATATTTATTAATACTAACTGCTATTAATTCATGTAAATGATATGAACTGAGTATTAGATAATATTCTTGAGACATTTATGTCCTACCACTAAAACTGTTTAAAAGCAAACTGGATCCTTATAGTAGGGCTTATTTGAAGGCTTCATAAACTCATTGATATTTTGGTTGCACATAAGTTGGATTGAAAGAGTTAATTGCATTACTGTGATTTCAGGATAAATTCATTGTGTGTATGCATGGATATATATATATATATATATATATATATATATATATATATATATATATATATATATATATATACACACAAGGTGGGAAAATTTAACTCCTGGAATGACCCAATGAAAGCATAAGTTTGCTGAACTGACCACTATTGTCTACTGACACCTTCAAAGTAATCCCCTTTTTGAGATGATAGTACCCTTGCTGCAAACAAACTTGGTACTTGTTTTCAAGAAAACCTTTCAGTAATGGATCCACATGTTGCCTGATAGCAAATATGTCAGTAAATCATTGTCCTTTTTGGTCATTATCTTTCAGTTTGGGGAAATAACCAAAAATCTCAGGAAACTTAATCTGGAGAATAAAGTGGATGATCCATTTTTGTTATGGATTTCTTAACTATGAACTTCTAAAATCCTAATACACTATGTGCAGAAACATTTTCATTGTAGAGAATCCACTTCTCAGGTCATATTTTTTGTATTTTTTTTCAAACAGATTCTCGTAAACCTTTCAGCATTTCCAAAGATAGGATTTCCTATTGCCTAGTCCATACTCCTCCCACTTCCCTTGAACAGGAGTAGAGTGTCATAGCATGTTGCTTTTTTAGGAAGGGGTTCTTGCTTCCTTTCCTGTTCTCAGGCCTTAGTAGTTGTACTGTCATGAATTTTTTGTCATAATTGTGGATGGTGGCAATGTCTCTTCCTACTGAGGGTACTGGGTTGACAGTTTCCTGGTTGCTTTTCCTGACTGGTAGCATGTTGAGAATTGCATAATATCGAGGTTTTTTTCAGTGTCATGTCACACATGGAAGGGTGTACCTGTAAGTACCTTCAGTTGACAACCCCAAGGCCACTCTATGTTGCAGTCTGCAACATTTCCCTTCCTGCACATGTTACATTAAACAACCTACTGCCACTACTATCCTAGGTCTTACCTTATCAAAATAACACATCATGACTACAAACAAAGATATTTGAAAAATTTTTTTATTCAGTGTCACCCCCGGCAAGGCAGTACAACTACTAACATGCAAGGAGATACAGGGTGTGGAGAAATTAGGAGCAGAAACACTAATAATGAGTAGAAAGGGAAAAGAACATTCAGAAGGACAGTAGATAGTGATTGGAATTGCATTTAAATTCTTACAGATTAAAGTTGGCTGGAAAGCATGCAGCCGGAAGAGGTGTGTAAACCAGCTCAACAAAAAACACCTAAACCCTTTGACCTTTCTTTCTCCAACATTCTTGGTATTTGTACCCACTTCTGCAGTATGGAATTCTTCCTCTTGGAAAAATCTCTGAACATCCTAGCTCTCTGCCAAACTAATCTTAATTTCTCAATCCCTTCCTTTGATTTCGCAATTCCTGGCTACCTTCCTCTTCTCCCTGGCCTGGGAGCTTATGTCTGTGAACATCTGCTGGCTCAGGAACTCTCTTTTGAATCTCCAGAGCATTCTTATATGTCTTTCCGTCTCTCTCTACTTAATTCAGTCAGCTATATCTTCTTTCTCTTCTTCTCAAGACCGTTGTGTGCTAGAAAGTATTTCTGATAATATAGACAAGACCATCTTCCTAGACGTGCTTGCAAATATCTTTGTTTGGTGACTTCAATGCCCAGTATGTTAGGTGGCTTAAATGCTCTGTCACTGATCCTGCTGTAATCAAGAACCTTAACTTCTCAATCACTTACGCAAGTGGCTAACTTCCCTACAAGTTTCCCCAGTAACCCTGACGGACACGCTTCTTGATCTCTTTTTTACCTCCATCCCTGACACTTGTCATACAACGTAGGTCTTCCCTCTTGGGAACATTGATCATACAGTAGTGTCTGTAAACATCTTCTGCTCCCCCACCAGCCAAGAACTTCCTACCATCAGAATAACTTTTTGTTATTAGCGAGCAGATTTGTACTCGTTCAGTGATTTTCTTCTTGACATCCCTTGGAATGAAGTTTTTAATCATCCTGGTCAAAAACGTGTCTGAGGTCTCCTGGGGAAAAGCTGGCATCAATGATTTCATTCCAGCAAGGAAATGCCAAGTTAAACCGAGTTCATCTCCTTGATTTTCTCTTGCATGCTCACCTGATATAGCCCACAGGAATCACTTCTTCCAGCTGTACGAGAGCGACACGTCTGATTGCAACAGACTTCTCTTTGCTTGTAAAGAGTGCAAGCATGTCCTCAATGAAACAAAGTTACTGATAAAATGAAACAATGTATAGCATCTCAGTAGTACGGTTTTAGAGATTATTGGTGGCTCTACAAGAGTGTGCTGAACAACAGCAAATACTCAGTCCCTCCTCTATTCAATTAATTCAAACAATGTCCAAACATCTACAGCAGATAAGGTTGAATGCTTTGCTTGGAAATTCTCTTCCAACTCATTTGGAGTACCCACACCTGATTTCCCCTCTAGAACAGAGGCTATATTGAATGATACATGTATAACCCTGTCACTGGTCTCGGGCATTTCTAAATTAGACTCCCATAAGGCAAACAGGTGACAGGATCCTAGTTGTCGCCCTAAAGAAATGGGCTCCCAAGCTGGCTCTAGTTCTCTCCAAACTCTATAACTATTCAGCCTTGCTGCTTCCTGCTCTCCAGTGTGTTAGAAGTCCTCCTATGTTGTCCCTGTTTTTAAGAACTTTGAAGAACCATCTGACCCCCTATTAGTCTCCTACTGCTTTTCAGCAAAGTATTCAAGGCTTTAATCAAGTGGTTAAGCATCTTACCTCCCACAACTTACTGACAAACAATATGGCTTCCTTTTTGCTTGGGCTGCTGCTGGCCATCACTGAATATTTATATCAAGTTATTGGTAATAATAGCGAAGCTTGAGCTTTGGCTCTAAATATCTCAAAGGCATTTGATAGGGTTTGGCATGCTGGTGCTCTATGTAATCTTCAGGGCTACAGTATTACAGGATGATTGTTTTATTTAATCCAATTAGTCGTTCTGAATGGGCTCACTTCCAGATCCATTCACATGAATGCGGGTGTCTCCCAAAGTTTTATGCTCTTTCTGGTCTTCATCAATAATCTTCTTGATCTTGTCAGTTCCCAAGTAGACATTTATGTGGATGACACTACCATTTACTCCTGTCTCAATAGCAAATCTGTCAGAGATGGCAAAGTTAACCTGGCCACTGCTTTTAAAAAGACCTCCAATCAGTGGTTAACTGGGGCAGGTAATGGCTCATAAATTTTAATGCCTCCAAAGCAAAACTTCCCTGCCCACCATCAACATGGCTGATACTCAACTCCAGAGCATCTCACTGTGCCTTCTTAGCCTCATGTTTTCAACTAACTTGAAGTGGAACAACATTGAATCAACAGCTGCATCTACTGCAACGAAAGTTGGTTTATTGTGTCGTGCCAGAAGGTTTTTCTCATCAGAGTCCATTTTGCATATTTACAAATCTACCATTCGTTTGTGTATTGAATACTATTGCCATATCTGGTCTGGTGTCCCTGCTGTTCATTTATACGTTCTTGACAAAATCCAAACAAGGATCTGCAATGTAATTGACCCTGACTTGGCATCTCGATTTCAGTCACTTTCTCACAGATATGATGTGGCTTCCCTCTGTCTTTTCTGCAAATATTTTCATGGCAACTGCTGTGACGAGCTTTTTTCCCCCCCCTAACACCCCAACTATATGAATTTAAGCATGCTACTAGATTGGCAACTAGGTCCCACCCTTTTTATTGTTGAAATAGTGAAATATAACTGCCACTTCTACTCCAACAGTTTCTTTTCTCGCGCTTCCTGAAAGTGGAAGTCCTTTCCGCTTACTTGCTTCCCTGAAAACTACAATTTAAAAAAATTTAAATGCAATATCAATCAGCATCTTCTGTCGACTTGAACCCTGTTTATCTTTTATCCTTTCTATACCCAATCTTTTCTCTCACATCCACTCTCTGTAACCTCCTGCCTACTTGGGGTGAAATGATTTTAAAAAAAATATATATACATACATATTGTTGATTTGTCCTTGTGCTAAGAATTTGTAATAAGCTATTGCCTTATGATCAAAGAAACCTGCTGTCATAGTTTTGAACTGATATCAAGATATGCATGCTATTTTTGGTGAAGGTAAATTCCTCATTTTCTACTGCATACTCTAGCATTTTGTTTTCAAGTCATATTGTAAAAACCTATTGGTTACATTATTAGGTAATAACCCTGTATCAAGCAAGCGGCAGTTGGAACATATCAAGATGGACACAAGTATAAATGTTTGCTTGGTTCATTACCCAAGTGAATATGATAATAGATTTGCTAGGAATGGTAAAATGTTGTAAGAGCTAGGGTGCAAATTTACAGTGCATTACCTTGCACTCTCTAAACGTCTTCGTGAATTGTTTTTCCCTTTGATCAAAATATTTTATGCAAACAATCAGCATACTTCTAATATACTGATAATACACTATTAATATATATACTCGTGATACTAATTTACCGGAAATTGTAGATAAACTAAACAAAATCAAAATGTGACACACAAAAACTTTTTGCAAATTTGTTATACTTTTCCTCCAATATTGTTTTTGATATATAAAAATTTATCATTCTCTCTCATATATATATATATATATATATATATATATATATATATATATATATATATATATATAAGTAAGTAGATAGATAGATCCACCTGGCAGGAAACTGCTGGAAGATGTTATTGAGCTTTTTATTTATACATTCACTGTTGATGATTCATATTTTTTAATATTGACCATTTTATCAGTAAAAGTTATGTCTGCCTTGAATGCATTATCTACAATGTACTGGTTGACACATTTTGTTATGTGTAAACTATCTTTGCTTATATATATATATATATATATATACAGACAAACACACACAGGGTGCGATGGATAAATTTTCATCTAAATTACGCAAAAATGAAAATAACACTGACATCTTATTTTAACAGATATATTTACCAAAATTACACAAAAATATATAGAAATACTAAAAGTAAATTTATTCAATAAAATTGCCATTGGCTTCAACCATGGCCTCCAGATGACTTCAGAATTTCCTGCATCTCTTCTGAACGGTGCCCTTGTTTAAGTTGGTGAATGCTGCCATAGTCCTTGCCTTCAGTTCATCTTTGGTGTTACAAGTTTTGTTGGTCTCTCGATAAACTGCGCCCGACACGTAATAATCAAGGAGGTTGCAGTCTGGGGAGTTAGGTGGCCAGATGTAAGGGGTAATGGGGTTGCAGAAATTGTCTGACATCCATGACTTGGTACTCCTGCTTGTGTGGCATGGTACAGAGTCTTGTTGCTAGACATAGGATTTCCAGCAGTCATCCTCTTGACCCAGGGCAGCACTACCTCCTCAAGGCACTTGCTGTTGAGTCTGAAGCCTTATAGGAAGATGAATGAAGACATAATGTCACCATCACTAGTGATCACTTTAAACACATTTGTAATCACCATTAGAATCAAAACGTATTCTGAATCCTCTGCACTGTCCTCAGATTGACACCCAAACACTGTGAAATGTTTGTATTGGAGCATTCTGGTGCAAACAGAATGAATTGTGTCATGGTGCTCTTTCTCTTAGATGATGTCCACCAGACCCTACTGTAGTGTGCAGTAGTCAAAAATCAAAAACAAACATGCATGCATGAAAATAAAAATATAATATGGCGACAATTTACCCATCGCACCTTGTACATTATATATATATATATATATATATATATATAGGGAGAGAGAGAGAGAGAGAGATTCAGCTCATGTAGGGAGATAAGCAGTACAAATCCATGCTAAGAGTGTTGGTTAGTTTTCCAAACATTAGGCTCATGAAAACCTAAAAGAGGGTTGTGGAACAAGTGAAAGTTGAAATCCCCTACCCCTGCAAACTAATGCCAGAAAAGAGGTGGTCAACTGAAGTAGTTTTCACTTACAGAATGACATTTGAGTGGAATAGTTAGAGACCAATTTTGTCTGCAGGTCTGAAACTAAAGTTCCCTGATTGAACTGTTGATCTATCAGCCATCAGTCTTGGGCATTAAGGTTGCTTTGTGATATGTTGCAAATAATGCTGACACCTAACTCACCAACTAGCTGTAGTTGTCCATAACGCCAACATAATTGATAAGAGCTAAACTGATAGCTGTAACGCCAAGAAATAAACTATTGTTTCTGTAAGCAAGAGTTGGTTGTTTTTTGTAAAGTTTGCTTCCTTCATTATTTTTCTTATAACTTACCCATTTCACATGACCCTGAAGATATTTCAACCAGTTTCACTTAAGAATTCCCCAGATCAAAAAACTTAGACACAATGTATGTGGGGAAGATTGACAGGCAGAGTGAGATGTTTCAAGAGAGTAAATACAGAACACATCAAAAGTTTGATCTCTAAAAAAATTGAATATCTAGTCAAGTGCCTACGAATAATTTATGCATTGAACACTACCCACAAATATCTGATCTTTGGTTTTATTAAAAGAATCAGAACGAATAGAAATTTAGTAATCAAGTTAATCATACATATTTTATAAATTTGATAAACGTTAGATCTAGTATATTTTAATGATTTTTAACACTAAATATCTTTCTATTTAACTGAAATTATCCATCATGATGTACAAATATTTTTGATAGCAGCTTAATCTGTAAACTTGAGCTAATTTTCAGTTTATCCAATTGAGGGTTTATAAAGAAATCAATTAGTCACACCTCAGATATACCCCTCCCCTTAAAAAAAAAAAATGTAAGGTTTGTGGCAGCCCTGAACATCCACTCACACCATTTTGACAGCAATAAAGCACTGTTAGTTAAGTTTTGTACATTGTTTTTTTCTAGACCTAATGATCCTTAATAAACTATAGTATGTTCTAAATGTAACTGATATGCACTGGTAAAGCATAAAAATTCATGTGACTCACTTTATTATGGCAGTGTGGAACCCAACCCATATCAACTCGCACATCTTATTTTCAGGAGGCCACAACTCATGGCTAAGTGCTGTTAATAAGCGTCTATGGCATCTCATTTATATCTAAGTCAATTTTTAAAGCACAAACTGAATTTGTGTTTCAGTTCAGGAAAAAAAATTACTTGACAATATGTGAAAAAACAGTTTATAGATAAATACAGTGAGCATAGCTTTTTGTATTCTTATATTGTTGCTAAAGACAAAAGACTCAAAATTATTACCGAGATTTATTAATGAATCTATGTAAAAAAAACAAAGTTATTTAATGGCAATAACACCTAAGACTAATCATTTGAGTTGGGAATGTATTTGCCGCAACCAATATTCAACCTTTATCACTCTGTATGAGAGTTCATTTGTTGTACAAAAGTTTATCTTGCCACTGAAAGTAACTCTAATCTGTGAATTTGAATTTCATAGATGTGTTTTCATATCCCATTATGGCAACAGAAAACCACTTTGAGTAAAATTAACAATAAGGTTACTGCAATTGAGAGGCCTGGGAAGAGAATGCAGTGGGAAGAGAAGCAATATTAATAATGCAGAGTGCTAAGGGTTAAAGAGAAAACATCTTGCATTTTTCACACCTAGGACATTTAAAAATAAAGTAACAGAATTATTCAAACTGAAAAAAAGGGATAACTTTTCCAGAGAATATTGTCTTTTTTGAAACTTACAAGTATTAATAATTTCTATTCTTTCCTAGATTATAAATTTGAAAATTTTGATTTTAATGTTTTTCTATCTGATTAAAATCTCAATTCACATTCTTTAAGGTACAAAAATGCACTGAAGAATTTCCATAAATCCTCTCCATAATAATTTGAGATATTTTCCCCTTAAATTTCATTTTAGATCAGATGAAAATGTATTCACTATTGAACTTAAAAGTTACAAAGCAAGTAACAAACTGATATTGTTTTAAGAATTTATGTTAATCAGGAGGGAATCAAAAAAGACATTAATCTCTAATCTTAACACATAAAAAAGATTTTGCTTCAAAGAAATTGGAAAAAAAAAAAAAAAAAAAAAGGAAATTTGTTAAAATCTTGACTTCGCAAACAAGACTTAGGAAGAATTCAAAGAAAAGCTTTGTAAAGGTTTCTTATGATTATTATATTAGTGACTGTAAGACAAACCTTTGCAAGTAGAGGGATTTTGTAAAATTGGGGGAGTGGAGGGTGAAATCAGATATTTTACTGTCAGTGCTGTAGAATTTTTTAAATATTTTCTAAAAGAAAAAATTTCATTAATATTTTAGTTGATAATAAAAGTTAATTAATCATTTTTATAGAAAAATGATTATGTAAAATTTGCTCTTGAGATTTTGATGCATTTTAATAAAAGGTTTGAAAAAATAAACCTTCTGTGTTATATTTAATGAGACATGCACATGGAATTTAAAATACCAACGCTATATGAAACAGTTCATTAGTCAGTTTATAATTATTGCTATTTTGTAAGTAAATTCAAATCTATTTAGAGAAAAAAAAAAAAAAAAAAAAAAAAAAAAAACACACATAATTTTGGATAAAATAAAAGATTTCATAAAAATTTCTCATCAACTGACTCAACTCAATAAAAACAAAACAAAAAAGTTTGCAAAACATTTGAATAAAAAAATCAAAAACAAATTTATCCTTTAGAAATGATAGCATTTTAAAATGCAATTCTCATGTGATGCCCATACATAACTTATGTATACAAGTGCTTTGAGAAGTTTTATGACCCATTAATATCTTGCTAAATGAAATAGTTAAAGACCTTATACACCACATTCAGCCTGCCTTTCTAACATAGAGGTTTGTGTAGGCTACTGAACTTTTAAGAGGTAACCAGTCATTAAAATATTTGTCAACCTATGAAAAGATGTAGGATATGAGGTAGGCATATTTGGTAGCAAAATGATTATCTAGAATCATTTTTGTTGATACAAAAATTAATAGAAACATGATGAATCTCAAAAACAATGACAAAAGATAAAATTCATAATATCTAACGAGAGAAATGAAACGTTATTTGCATTTAATAACACTAGTACACAATAGGCGACATTTGCATAACTATTACTTGGATTTAGAAGTGCTGGCATCTTTTTTATCAGAGTCTTTCTTATCACTGTCCTTATCATCTTTTTTGTCTTTCTTATCTTTATCATCACCTTTCTCTTTCTTGTCTTTGCCCTCGCTTTTCTCAGCATCTCTGTTCTGTATTTTGTTGTTGATCAAGTTATGCAGAGCAATGATGCAGCGAATGAGGGCAGCCAGGTAAACAACAAGATGCTGATCATTGGTCTTTACATAGACAGCCTTGACAAAGTCTTGCAGGTTGACATCAGGCAGCAGGTTGAACACATCCTGAAGATGGTAGATTATCTGATGGTTGACAGGCAATTGACCTGATGCTACCTTCTCCAGGTACCTGTTCACATCATCTATATGACTGTGTAAACCTTTTAGACCCATCAGTTGGTTGGTAATTCTCTGAGACAAGGTACCTACAGTTGTGTCTTTGATATCTCTACAAATAAAGTTAAAAAGATCTTCTGTTTAAATACATACATTTTATTGAACAAGATGTGGGTGAAATTTTCATTTAAAAACAAAAATGCAAGATTAAATAAACACTTATGTATTAGATTAAGAAAGAAAATCTCCATAAGGGATTATCATTATATATATATATATGATGGGGATGTAAAAAGAGAAACTTAGACTTTGAAGAATATCTGAATTTAAAAACAATTAAAATTGTAGGTTGATATGAAATTTACTTAAGATAATGTCAAAAAATTAACTTAATCCTAACAAGTATCAACAAAATGAATACTTGAAACTTGCTAGAAAGTAATTGTATTTTAAAGACTGAAATGGCAACAGCCACAATATACACTACCTTAATAAATGTTCCACACCAACTTCTTCAGCTTCTTCTGCTCCAATTTCACTGCTCACATGTTCAAAGGTTTTGGTTGTTGGGGTTCCATCCTAAGAAAAAATTAAAATGGTTTCAAATTCAAGAAAATGTGAAAGATATTGCAGATTTCAGAAATTACTGAAAATTAATTTGATAAATAAGAAATTATAATTTCAAAAACGACATAAAACCTTCAATACTATTGAACTTAAATGTTACAAAGCAAGTAACAAACAAAACAATTTCTTGTAAGTTTTTAAATAGTAAAATATAAATATTACAAGTAATATGTACATTTCCTAATATCACATTGCATCAGAAATTTTATTCAACATTTATACATTTTAATTCAGTCTAAATAATTAAATATTTTCTGTCTTAATGTGGCACAAAGTAAATTTATGTTGCATTGAACAATCACATCATTAGTAAAAGTATTGAGGCACACACCAACTCCTTATTTTTAAATGACCTTAATGACTATACAAATAGAATGAGAAAATCTGTGATGCTAGGGTCTTGATCATAAAGAAATGATTCTAACAATAAAACTTTAAACATTAACATTTTCATTCATTTTCTCAACTTCTTTGCAGAATTCAAAAATGTTTTTGTCAAATTTAAATTCACTACTCACATAAAATAATAGTCAGGATATGAACTGAATAAAATTAATTCGATAAAATAATCAATTTTTTTTTTATTTGCTATCTTTTTAGCCTTTTTGCAACATCCAACAGAAATTAATCAAAATATGTGCAATGGTAAAAAGTTATTTTGTTTGAAATATTTTTAAATTCTAAGATAAAACACTGTCATTCCATGAATTATTTTGATTGCTATATTTTTTGTTTGCAGCTCAATTCATCTCTTACATTTCACAATGCATAACTGAAATGTAGTTAAAAATAAAGACGAGAATCCTCGTCTGAACAAGTCACGTCAACAATTTAAGACATAAGGCAATTATTTATTGCTGAATGTAGAGCAATTAATTCAAAAGTTAATGCTTTAGAGATTTTTAGTAAATATCCAGATCTACTTGAACTATGTCAGTATTATTCAGGAAACAGTAAAGATTGAACTCTAACAATAGCTTAGATTTTGCTTTATAAATATCAACATTTCTTCTAAGAAGGAGCGCTGGTATTCTTTTCCTCATAAAATTTACAAGATTATGCATGTAATGAGAGAAAATTAACTAAGAATATCATATTCAGAATGGGATTTGTTATAACTGAAGACATTTTATAATTATAAACGAGACATTTTAGCAGTTTTTACATAAACAAAAGGTATTCAGAAATATGTCATATATATAAGATAATCTCCAATGTGAAGCCTTTTCATGAGAACTCAGTCACGTAAATGGAGTGAAATCTATAAACGTTTGTTCAAAATTTCCCCAAAATCTAAAATAATATATGAAATCTTATAAGTTTAAAACAGAAAGAAAATTAGAAAAAGTAAGTTTGAGACAAAGAAATTCTTACATCATGTACTTCTTCAACAGCAATATATGCTTCAGTTGGTAAACCAAGATCTTTAGGTTTGGCATCAATAACAACCAATACCTAAAAACAAAACAAATGAAGTTTAGATTCACAGAATAGTGCAATATTTTAATGTAAATAAAAAAAAATTACACAAACATCTTCTTTTGGTGTTGGCTGAAAAAGATCACAAAAATTAACATTTTTAAATTTTTTTATTTAAAATGGATAGTAAACTTGGACATGCCATTAATTCAATTATGTTGTTTTGTAAAATCTGGAAATAATGCTAGTTAATTTATTAATTCTCAGATCAATAAAATGTAAATGCACTGATATTTGTACTGAGTCTTATGCTTTAATGAAAATCACCTCAGATTTTATCAGGAATATGAAGCATTATTTTCAATAGTCACAGGACTACATTTCATGCGGGTCAATTTTTAACAATCATTTCTAATGTTCTAACTTAATTGATTTTATAATTACAAACATTATTACTTCAAATAACATGCCAATGAAAATAAGAATAATTTGTTGTCATAGCATAAACAAAGTGTTTGTGGAAAACTGACATGATCAAGGCATGAAACCAATGAGATATAGAAGAAATTCCCACAGAAGGTTTCAGTATTTGCATTAAATGAAAAAACTTTATGAAGAACATTGCTGTATTATAAACATATATAAAAAAAAAAAAAATCTATTTTCAGTTAATAACCATGGATAGAATTTAGTTTAGTTGTAAATTTAACAATCTCAAACGAAATCAGATATCAACTGGAAATGCTATCATTACACAAGAAAATGAATGGCTTCCTTAGAAAGCAAAAATACTAAATTAAAAAACGAATTGAAAACTGTGATATCAAAGGAAAAAAAAAAAAAATGGAAACCGATACCAAAACATAAATTGTCAAACTGACCAACTCTATAGTATATATATTTTATTATAACCTAATTATGTTCGATAATGGATCACATACAATATAGGTGAATAATTCAACTAGAAAATTGAAAATACATACAATGCATCTAGAGATGTGTCATAATAGATCATTCCATCTTAAATCAACAATGTTTTGTGGCAATTTTTAACATCAACATGAGATTTTTCTTGTTAAAAAATGTTGAACAATTTTAATATATTCAACATTATGGACAAAAAAAAAAAAAAAAAAAGAAAAAAAAAAGTGAATTTTATATAGTGTTTTTTCATGATTTAGTATGAGCAAAAATATTCAATTCCTTAATAGTCAGTTGTGCTTAGTGTCATTTGTAATGTATATAAAATGTAGGTAGAAACAATGCAATGTTGATAAGATAGGGTCACAGAACACTGTTTGAGGTCCCCATTTAGGCTTTCCTTGTATGGGGTCTTGGGAGTAGTAGGTACTAGCTCTGTGCATACTTACTCTGACATATTCAAATCAAAATCTCAAATTGCCAAAATTTTACAATAAAAAAAAAATGGTTTTATTAATTGAACAAATTTAGTAAATAAATTTTATTGAAAATAAAATTTTAATACGTAAATAATCACATAACCAAATGGCCAAGTTCTTTAATTCAAACATTTCTAGGTTGTGAAAGTATTTCAGAAAAAAACAAAAAATTGTGAGAGAGAGAATGAAAGAAAATAGGTTTAGTATATCAACTTACTGAGTTTGGACAGTATTTCCGCATAAGTTCATTGATAGCTACATCATTTTGATGCAACTTTGGGCCAGTGTGATACCATCCAACAACTTTTTCACGTGCTGAAAAAAAAAAAAAAAAAAAAAATTAGATACTGGAGTGGAATATAATTAAATTTACCACTGAGTTTTCAAATATAAATAAAATGATGGCTTTATAAGAATAATTAGTTTACTCCCACTGGTATAATGTGATGATATTATATTCATTGAAATATAACACATCAACATATCACAGTAACAAGATAGGAAACTAAAACAGGTTGGTAGTGCGAGAGTTAAAGAAAAAGTGAATTTTTCTATAGAAATAAAAATTATGAATTTTCTACTCACAGCCAAACTATTTCTGGAACTTTATATGAATTAATATGAAAGTGTGAAGCATGGCATAGAGTTCCCGAGGTTACAAATTATTCAAAATTCATAACTTCTAATATTGAAATTCTATAGATTTTATGGCTGCCAATTTCAAATAATGACATCAAAACAATAACATTCAATGCAGTTATATACACTAAAGCATTAAATACATTCAGTTGTTTGACATGAAAAATTCCAGTTGGACATTGGCACCACTATAGCTTAACAATAATCCAAACTCATTTACTGTTCTCTATATTTGACATACACTGAAGTTAGAGAAGACAAATGCCTATTCAATAATGGTGTGAAAATCATTGACAGAAAATGAAAAACAAATAATTTCTGACATTTGACAGTTTTACCATCATCAATGTGGATTTTATTATTAATAAAAAAATATCATACACTAGAAAACATTTAGAAAGTATGCGGTTAGTTAATACTAATTTCAATGATGATTTTAGTTTTAGGGAAACAGAAAACATTTAAACATCACAAAGAATCAAATTTTTATAAGAGGATTGACAGACAAGTTCTTTCATTAGCAATGACATTGCACTGCTGATCCACAATAAAGTCATATCTGATTGATGTAATGGTAACTGGCTATAAAGATATTAAAAATGGCTAGATATTTTCTGAACAAGTTTTATTCAAATCAACTGGCAATTAAATTTTTCCAGTTTGTGTATAAATTGTTTCTCAAGTGGATTAGATTTGTTCAAGTAATTCCTACCATCACTAGTGTTTAAGAATGTTAATAACACCAGTGTATTAGAGAAAAGTTTTTATTAGTATTCATCCTGGCATTTTTAGGAGTGCTACATTTCTAATTTAAACAAGTATTAAGTATCATACAAATTACATCATGTATGAGAAAGGTTTTCCCAATTATAGATATTTTTGATTTTTAGACCATCTACAAACAATAGACCAACTGATAGAAAGAAAACAGTAGAACATATCTAAACATATGGATAGCTTTTGTTGACAATAAAAAAACACATTTGCCTTTGTAGGACACACAGATTATTAACTCAATATGAAAGAGTATATTAATGAAAAAAATAATAGAAAATTTATTGAGATTATATATGATAACAGCCCTGCACTGAATCAACTACACAGAGAGAGAGAGAGAGAGAGAGATTGGAAAGGAAATTAAGCAAAGGGATACAATTTAACCTAAACCATTTACAGCAGCCATTGGAAGTATCTTTCAGAAAATAAACTGGGAAAAATATGGAGTAGAAATAGCCAAAAATATTTAAACCATCTCAAATTTACTGAAGGCTCTTTACTAATGCCAGAATCATTGGATGAATTATAGAAAATGCTAAATGATTTGAATAAGGGAAGTCTGAATGTAGATTTAAAAACTAACAGATATAAAACAAAAGTAATTTTCAGTTATAAGTTTCCCAAAAAGATAAAATAGAAGATAAACAGTTGAAATAAGTCTAAGAACAGGTGATAACATTTAAGAAAGATGAGAGACATGCAATAAAAATTTTGTATAATGGTAAGATGGAAAGCAGTTAACAAAAAATAAGAGATATAATGAAAAGCACAAACATCAGTGAAAGAGTAATGCTGTGGATAACTAAGAGGAAAAAGTCAACATGGATCAAAGAAAAGTCAAAGACAAGAAATTAAATGACAAAAATGGAGGAGGGGGGGAGATCACATGCTAAAAAAAATAAAAGATGAAACTGATGGAGCAAAAAGATGCTTGACTGGTGTCCAATATATAATAAATGTACTAAGACCAGACAAATGATAGGAAGATAAGGGAATTAGTCATTACAAAGAATAGGATAGTCATGGTTGTCATAAAAGGATTTAGGAAACACCTTTGTTCTGAAGTGAACTAATGGTGGCTAATAATTACATATAAACTAATGTAGTACTTAATAGTAGAATTCACAAGCAAACTGACCTTTTTAATTCACACTTTCATAATTCTGAATTCAGAACAAACATATTTCATTGCACAAAGAGATTGGAAATAGATTTCTGTATCAGCAACAGACTAGAGGTAAATTCATTTATCATGAAACTTTTCTTCTATAAATGAGTATACAATTCTGTTTAATTAAAATATTACAATATGAACACTTCTATTTTTTCAATTTAGTGAGAACAAGTAAAAGCATTTTCTAAAGCAACAGTCAGTAACCTTGATTCTGTAGACTGGACAGCATTTTGTAGTAGGCAATGGGCCAGATAAGTGACATAAGAATGTTTGAAATATGGTAACTATTCACTTAACTACATCTAGTTATATTTTTGACTCAATAAACATCACTTGCTAGAAAATCTATTATGCTTAACCAAGGATGCCAATTAGTAATAAAAGAAATCAGTTCAGTTATATTTCAATCAAAGTATCTGTTGAATCTATTAAAACACAAGGGGATCTTTAAAATATAAAAAAATGATGGAGTAAAATGAAATCTGGGACCAGCGTAACAAGACATGATCTGTTATTTGCTTGTGGGCTGGTCAAAATCCTTTTGCAGGCCAAATCTAGCCTGCAGTTTATAGACTGTCTACTCCATTCCTCTAAAACATGTTAAAAGATAAATGGTGCATAACATTTGCTATATATGTTTTACAGCTATAGGATTACTAAAAGAAGAAGTGAAAATTATGAATGCAAATTATTTTTAACTGGCATAATACATGTCAAAAATGATTAGATTATTATCAGAGCAGCTGCACATTCTGTCTAGGGGCAAAGGATTACTCTATGACTTTCTGTCTTGGCACAGTGTGCAATATCTATACTCTCTATGTAGTGTTTTACACACATTTACACAGTGCATGATTGATCAAAACTTCCACCTTCTCAATGAATTTTCAATGAGTGTTTATATATGACAAAGCCATTAAAAATATAATTTGTCAGTACATATCACTTACAATCCAAACAAATACCTTAGATTTATCATTTACTACAAAAACTTGAAAACATCTAATTACTACCAATAACTTGGTACCTCAGAAAACCCACCTATGTAAAAATAATGCAGTTTATGAATTTGCATGCTCTCTGGGAGATTGTATCTCTAATATCAACAATCAAAAAACAACAAATTCTTACATTGGCCACACATGCACCAAACTTCCTTAAGTTGACAGGTCACTTGTTGAAACTTGGTGAAATTTTTGCATATATCAATCAGTACATCATAAACAACCAAAATACAGCTATCAATATAAGACAAATATTAGTGGATAATACCAGATTATACAGCACCCAATGCAAGGAAAAACTCAAAATCTTAGAAGCTATTACAACAACCCACATCAAATATAATCAACTACAAGAGACTGCATCTTGAAATGTGTATAAAATATTTAATATGCATTAAAAAAAAAAAAAAAAAAAAAAGCACAATATCTGATGCATTCTTTTTGGTATGATTTTGCTCCTTTTATCCATTACATAACATCACTTTAAATCAGTTCAAACTTCAGCCCTGTATAAAATATCAAGATGTATCCAATGGAATCTTTCCAACTACACTGACAACACATGATAATGACAGAGACCATAAAAAGGTATTTGAACAAAAACTACAGTACAAACATGAACTTTAGACAGTTTTTCCATAATTTCAATCCTAATATAGAACATCCTATTGGAAAAATACAATAAAAATGAAATAAACTTCACTGGTTGAATTTAATAAAATATTTGGAAATTATATATACCCTGAATTTTTTATATGTGGATTATTTTCATGCAGTCATATCAAAAGACAATATTAATAAAACTCAATGAAAATAAACATGAAATCAAATTTATGTTATGTTCATGAGTCAATATCAGGGCTGTGGAGTCAGTAAAACTGACTCTGATGCCAGTTGAATTTACACTTTATGTAAAAAATCTTATAGAATTTTTATTTTTAATTATTTCTTCTACTGTATATTTACTATTTCCTTTAAAGAAATTCATCTCAACTTTATTGCAAAACTATATATTTAAAAAAACTTACATTATAGAATTTTTAATTTGTTATGTCATTTACATCCTGTAAAAGATTATATTTCAATTTCTTATGAAGTAGTTTTATTTTTGTCCTGTAATTATTTCTTATTTGCAAAGATATATGTAAAAAGTCTTACATTATAGCATTTTTATTGTTATTTCTTCTATATTCTTTCAAGGATTTTGTCTCTAATTTTGTTCGAAAATATTGAAGAATGAATAGATATAAAAACCACAATATCTTTATTCTTTTATATAAACCAATGATAATGATATAGGCCTACCCAAGTTAGGAGTCTATACATAGGCTTTATGAGATTTGTAGGCTATGATCACTTAATTACATAAAGAGGAGTCAGAGTTGGAGGTGCCAAAAATAGAGGAGTCAGAATCAAAGGTTTTGTGTTCTGATTCCACAGCCCTGGTCAATATTAACAAGACTAATTAGTCATAATTTTATTAGTTCCATATCTTAAGCAGGAAAAATGCTGTAAGTTTAAATATAGAATCATATCATTCTGAATAATTAAATTTATTACATAAGAGTGCAATGTGAGTATATATATATTTTTTACCATTGACTTTTTTGAACATTCCGTACATATTCTCCAGGTAGTCATGGTCCAGAAACCACACAGATTTGTCCTTATCATCTTCATCAAATGGAACTGAAAAGAATTTTATAATATTATTAAACAATTAATGATAAGATAAGAACAATTACGAAATGTTTATCAATCTAACATGTTCACTTTTATTATAAACCTCATCAGAAAATGGGATATGGAGAAAAAGAAGAGAGAAATTCTGATATTTAATACCAATTTAACAATATAACAAAATAATGAACACATTTTTTTATTTGATAAAGAAAAGTATGAATTAAAAGATCTGAACTACGGGATAAAAAGTTAAAGACCATCTTACATTCATATTTTCTAAAAATGTAAAAACTATTCAATGCAAGTTGGTTCAAAGTTATTTCTTTTATCAAGGGAAACAATTGTAATGCGAATAATTTTATGATTGATTTGTTTTCTACAGCATATTAACCCCTTTTCAAGTTATTTAAAGTCAGAAAATATTTTTAGATTGTATGAATTTTTTTTGGAGATAATAATAGTTTGGTGATACAAGTCTTAGTAATTAATTCAAAGTTGGAGAGAGAAGAGATGGAGTCACACCTTTCCCCAAAGGTATTTGTGCATAAGTAAATATAATGAACCCAATGGGAATTGGAACTTGGCTCTCCGATTAACAATTCCAAACCATTATCCATTACACCAGCTGCAGATACAAGCTTACAGCATTGGGTATTTCCAAACAGTCACCCATCTATGTACTAACAAGACTCAATGTTGCTTACCATCGGTAATTTTATGGGAACTGGAATCAAAAAGCATTTTTTTTTGATAATATAAACTGGATTCTCTTAGTGATATTATGCAATAAAGAGAGAGAAGTTTTTTGACACTATTATATTTTTGTCCTCGTCATTTGTGCATTTTTATAATCACCTTGTGGGTGATGAATTATTCTCCATCCTGCAATCCTAATTTCACAGATGAAAAGTTGCCAACCTTTTTCTACTATATCACTATTACTATGGTAGATGTTCTGATCAGTTACATTCATTAGTTCCATCAGCGCAGACCATAAACAGCAAGGACCCACCATGTCATATTCATGGTGGCAAACCATCTCTATTCCCTTTGTGTTCTTTTGATATAAACAAATTTCACTTAAACAGCTTCTTCTCTAAAACTGTTACTTTGTAGAACAAATTCTCAAGAGAATCGCTTCACAGGCAACTACAATCATGGTCTCTTTAAATCCAGAGTCACCCAATATCTATTCTATTTGTCCTCATAATACTATCTTACTTCCCCATTCTCACTCAGAAATGCTCTACCTTCAGTGGCCCTTGTATTGGGTTATATAACAGTAAAAAACAAAACAAAACAAGAACAAAAACAAAAAACAAAAACAAAAACATGAGTAACCTAGATGCATAGTGGATATCAATGAATCTCTGTTTGCACTGAGAAAAAAAATCTTATGGTGAATGGTGACTTTGCAGTATTTAGGTGGAATCAAAAATTCAAAGTTTAATCATTTTTGGCATCAAATTACTAGAGATTTATATCCTGTTTAATTATTAGTATTATTGGTTTTTGAATTTGTATGTTTTTTTTTTGATGACGTTCATCCTGTAAAAGGCCCAAGAGCCACTCGAGGTAGATAATTACAGAGTAAGAGGCACAGTTGATGGGGATATGCGGGGAAGATAGCGGTTGACTCTAGACTTGAACAGCTTAAGTACCTTATGGTGATTTTCTTGACTGTAAAACAATAATTTTGAGGACATTCAATTGAAATGTCAAATGCAAATTTTAATGTGCAGGAGGAGATGCAAAAGTTGCGACATATCTTTTTTTAAAATTGGATGAAACAACATAACTGATTTTAAGAATATTGTAAAAAAAAAAAAAATGAAAAACTGCAAATTTACACTTTGGTTTTGAAAATCTCAAATAAAAAAGAAAAAACGGAAAATATTAAAAAAAACTATTAAAAATTAATTTTTAAAAAACGTGAAACAGAAAATGCATTTTTAAACGGTTAAAAAAAGAGAAAAATCAGGTTTTTAAATTTCAGCAGAATGTAAAAAAATTGTAACCATAAACAAAACAAACATGCAGTTAAATACGAAGTTTTCTGAGAACTTTAAAATATAGGAGACTACAGGTTTTAAAACGCTAGTGGAAACAATATTCGCAAACAAATGACTGATTTTCCTCCCTAGCTTTCAGTGTAACTAACCTCATATTCTGATCCCTCCTTTTGATTTTAAGTTATGCATTAGAAATAATGAAAAAGATGGTATTTTTTTATTTTTACTTTGAGTTGGTTTGACTGTTTTTATTTTACTTTTTCAAACTTATTGATCGATGTTAAATTTTATTTTTTTCGTACTATGAAAAAAATGGTAAACGTAAAATCGGCGCCATAAAAGTAAAACTTAATTCGCAAGTTAAAATTTATCGTTTATTTTTATTTTCTAATACATTTTTTCAAAAAATTAATATTGAGGTATTTATTTCTTTTTCTCATAAAAACGCTTATGAAGCCAGCTACATCTCTAGTTTTGGTTATGAACTAAACAGAAACTAATGATTCATGTGTAATTAAAAATTATTTTCATGAATGATAACTTTGTGATTGCACTACAGAACATTTAGAGCCCATTATAAGTGGAACAACGATCATTAATGATCGTAGAACCTTGTTCAATACGTCTTTGATCTCGATCAGGAACAAATTCTTGCAAAGTAATTAAGTCTTCTTTCAATTTCTCCAAAGAGCCATGGTTGATGAAGCATGGAAATTATGGCCCCAATTCTGGACTTTTACCAAAATAAGAAAAAAATAGTTTTAATAAATTATATAAATGTATGACTTTTAGAGAACTCATGATATGAGTCTCGTTCAAGAATTATACATCCGATGTAAGGGGGGATAAATCAGTATTTGTTATGCAAAAATTGTTTGTTACACTAAAGCCGGCTGTACCCAAAACTATATTTGAAGATATTTTAGTTAAATGTATTTGAAGTATACATAAACATAAAGTATAGTGTCAAAGCGAGGTTTCGAGGGACTCGAAAGACTTTTCAGACAACATACTTCATCAGTCTTCACATAATTAAACAAAAAAAGCTAATGGTGACAATACAGAAATAAAAACTTACCGGCAAAACTATTAGACACATCGAGGACACCTTGCCGGTTGGATCCAAGTAGTACTCCACAAACCCGTTTAATATTTCCAACTTTTCCCATCCTGTTGAAATGATCCACGACACTTAGAAGCACTAACGGGTGCACAACTACTTTATGGATGGGTTTGCTATCGGCTACAGGCATATTGAAATTTTTTAAGGCTAAATGTTTTAATTCTAACTTATTAAGACCGTGGAAGTAAATTTTGTTTAGTGTCAATGGTTACAATGAAAAAAAAATGACACTAAACGATGTAACAGCGATGAGGCAAAATATACAAAAAAATAAAGCAGAGCTAGGAAATAGGCAACGACAAAGAAACGAGCCTTTCACAAGCTGAGCATGACTCGTAAGTTTTCTGCGGTATACAAAATGGCGGCGCTTACGTTTCCGGCTTATTTTGCGCATGCCTCATACTACACACTTCCGCTATGTGGGATTGTTACATGTGCATTTTGTTTTCTCAGTGAGAATCAGACTCGACTGGAAGGTAAACATACAACAGAATTATTTAGTTCTACTTATTTCATATAATCAAAAAGTATTTAAAATAGCAATAATATTTTCTTCGAAAGAAGAATACAGGCATCTCAAGGATCGGGCTAATTCTATTTTTTATTGGGAAAAATAATATGATTTTTAAAATATATTCATACAATTTTTATTTCTTGGGAAATTATCTGAATTTAAAAAGAAATTATTTTTAAGCTATTTTCTATTAAAAAAAAAAGAAGATAAAAATGATGACTTAGTGAATAAAAAAGATAATTCTTATTTTTTTAAATGATAGAAGGCGTTTGGTGGCACTTGCACTTTGTTTCTCAAGAAAGTTATCGAAGCAAGGACATCAGGATTTGAAACCAAAACTTATGACCAGCAACATATGGCAAAAATTCTACTTTCTTTTAGTGTCGCAAAAATCGTTACTCGATGTTTTAAAAGATTCAAAATTTGAAAAAAATATCAGGAAATTATCCGATTTAAGTTTTTAGTACTTATTCATTGCATTGATGAATGATTTGTACGGAATAAATATTTTTTTGATAGGTTGGATATTTTTCCCCTGTTCGATATCTGATATGTAGTTTTTAATTTGGGTGTATTCACGAAATGTTTTTACAATTATATAAAAAAAAATATTTCAAAAACTTTTATGAAAAAGAATCCAGACATTTCAAGTGTGAAAAGTAAAAATTCGTCTTGCCTTGCTTGAATCTTCCGAAAATAATTCAATAATACTCAAAAAAGTCAAAAAGTAATTTCTTTTTAGTTTGGGGTAGGTAGTAAAACTAAAAACACATTTTCTTTCAGACTGGACAGGATTCAAAATTTGCATTGAATATTTAAAAAGTAAACAAATGCAATTTTGAAATTCTTCTAGTTGTAGTTCGTAACAGGAGTTCTTTTATTAAAGACATATTTGAAGACTCGAAAAATGTAGTTTAATGCTATTTTCGAGTGTGAAATTTTAAAAATTAATTTTAATTTATTTTTTAAATTGTTAGATTATTTTTTGTACGGAAGTTCAAAAAGGTAATAATTCTGAATGATCTTTGAGTTTGACGAACTACTTTTCTGTATAGGAAGAGTAATAATGAGATAATCCATTAATTCAGAATAATTAAAAAAAAAAAACTCACTGGGTGCAAATAAATATTTTATAACCTAAAACAGGTAATAAAATTAAACTAAAAAAATATTAGTTTTTAATTAATTTCGTTTTATACTTTCAATTATTCAAATAAAATTATTAATTCTACTATGTTTCATAAAAGCGTATAAAATAATAAAAATATATTATTAAACTATTGTTTAAAGTAAAAAAGATTATTATTTAAGCATCCTGATTACTGCACTGCTAACGTTCCGTATTTATTTCTTTAAAAATTTTTCACGCACTATTGAAGTCATGGATTAGAGGAGCAAATTGTTTTTATGACATCACAAACTACCGTGAGTAAATAAACGTTATTTTTATTATACAGTGTAACCCGGATATAAGAGAGTTGTCGGGACCGGAGAAGAAGTCTCCTATATCCGGGTTTCTCTTATATCCGGGTTTCTCTTATATCCGGGTTACACTGTATTTTAAAAGCAAAAGGTAAGCATTACTTTTACAAAATCCAGTTAATTAATTCTTAAATATAGTAACTGGCTTTGGAACTCATCTCCAGGACAAATGTCGGATTTTTAAGAGATTTTAAGTTTGTTGTTTTAATTTTCCGTCTATAACGACGATTCGATATGAGTGACGAGTGAACGTACGGAATGTTTTAAATGCCTAAAAACTCATTTACTTACAGAAATTTATTTTTTATTTTCATACTGGTTCGTTAGCTTTAGGCTACTTTCTTTCAAATAAAATAAAAGTTCAACTACAAAGAAGATATTTAAATTATTTAAAATGCATTTTTGCTTTTTTTTTAGGATGTCCGTGGCCTTACCTATTTTTAACTATGCACACTAGAGTCAAAAATGTATATCAGCAGGTGATCCGGCTTCGAGTAGTTCATCTCGATGTGTTGAATGCATCAGTTATGGGCAGGAAGAAAGATTTCAGAAACTTTGATAAAGACCAAAGTGTTGTGTCTAGAAGATGAGACCTTAGTATTTCAGAAACGACACGTCTTATGTGGTGTTAACGTTTACTTAACGAGTATCTACTGGTATTGATCCGAGGAGGTTAAAGTCACTAACTAATGATAAAGCATTGGACATTTTATCGTGTTATAGTTTCATAATGTTATTTTAAACACTGCAAAGAAAGAAGTGTTAATGAGTGTGTGTAGCATAGTGTTTTTTTTGGTGGGGCGCGGAAAACGAAAGCGCTCTCTTATAACAGACTGGTTGGGGGGGTCCTGAGGCTCTTGATTGCTTCTCGGATAGACTTGAAAATATTTTATCTTGGTGACACGGCACCATATATAACCGGTTGCTGGGGTGTGGTCAGCTCCTTTCCACGGTACTCAATTGCAATTGGTTGGCTTGCTGCACTAGATATAACCGGGTGATTCGGGCAATTCATCAGTATCAGCCGACTACGTCATGTTCGAGAACAAGTGCCAACAAGGCCGGTAGATTACCTTATTTAACAGTCCCCGCACGAGGAATGTATGTGACATAAGGCCGAGTTTAACGTGGGTTTCTCCGAGCCCGTAGGCTCGGCCAAACATATTCCCGTGAACCGGCACAAGCGGGTTCGGGATCTGTCTACCTCCCCGGACGAAACTCTGCCCTTCGGCAAAGGCATGTCCGGGTTCCTCTCTGCCAAAGCAGAGAGTTCGACAGAAGTCGCACACAGTCAGATCTCTCGCTTCAATTGAACAGAAATTAAGTATTTCCCTATTCTGCCTGTCTGTTGACGACGATCCTCGTAGTTGGACCCAAATATTGTCGTGTCCGTGGAGAAAGTCAATAAAATCAATCTCTCACAGAGCGTGGTAACCCTTCTTCTGGTTGCTGGTTACGGTCGAGTGTTGGTAGTCGGCTTGAGGGAAAAAAGTTCCTTGATAAACGAATCAAACGCGTTCTGTAAACTTAAGATTTAACGAGAAGAGAAAAAATAAGTCTACAGAATTTAACTTCTACGAAGTGACGTCTGAGAGTTCTCTCTGTATTCACTGTGTCTGTGTGTTCGGCCAAATGCGGGTGTGTTCGAACATAGTCCGTTTCTTCTCCTTCACAGAAAATGACTACCAACTACTGCGCGCTTGCTTATATGGGGAAATCTTTCTTGATAACAATGATTAATGACTTCACTTTACCTAGCCGGGCCCCTAGAAAATGACAATTCACAATGCCCACAGTTTACATTTCATTATATCCATATTCATGTAAATTAACCAGCTGGGGTTCTTACTGGTGAAGGATTCCTCATCAGAAATCCTGAATTATAATAATTATGAAAATGGCAGACGATTGTCACAGAAAAGGGACATCTGGTTTCTCCTTAGTCCTCAGCTTCAAATTAATTTCGCCCTTACCAGTTTTCAAACATTGTATCAACCCTTTTTAAACAAACCTGTGACAACTCAGGTGGAATTCATAACAACCCCTACAACCCAAAAAAAAACAAAACAAAAAAAAACCCCAAAAAACAAATCCAATTGCCACCTATCAGCGCATTACAAACGTTCTGGCCGAAAAAGCACTTTACACTGATATCTGTATTTGAAAATACATTAACCTTACTTTATCAGTTACCAACATAACTTCTAATTTCCTTATTTCAATTTCTGGTGCAGGGTTCGTACCCTCCTGAAGCTAGAGTTGAATTTGCCAAACCATATTTTAAATTTCTGTTTATTTAAATTTTATCCAACAAATTCAATTTTTACATTTCTACTTATAAAGCGTCGATTTCAGGTTCATTATCCTGTTACACTCTTTTAATCAGCTGCGAGAACCTTCCATCGGTAAGACTGATGCTAACCCCCAGGAAAGTGACTCATTACGCCTTCTCGGATTAACGTTTTCCGCTGACATGAATTGGAAATATTATCTTGAATCAATTGCTAGGTCTGCCGCTAGACAATTTTTCTCTCCAGAATCTATCTTGCATATTTATAAGTCTATAATTCGTCCATGTTTTGAATATTGCTCTCATATATGGCCTGGTGCTCCTACTATATACTTAGAGATCCTTGATAAAATCCAAAGAAGAATCTGCAATGTCGTTGGTCCTGACATAGCATCTCGGCTTCAGTCACTTTCCCACCACCGTAACGTAACTTCCCGATGCCTTTTCTATAACTACTTTCATGGTAATTGTTTTGATGAACCTTCCTTCATAGTGCCTAGATTTTATGAATTTAACGATAAAACTAGATTGGCGGCAAGGAATCATTATTTTACAATTAAAGTGGCTAGATGTAACCGTAAATTCTATGCTAACAGTTTCTTCTCTCACACTTCTCGCTTGTGGAACTTTGTTCCAGCTTCTTGCACGTCAGCTTTGATCTTCAAAAATTTTAAAACAATATCAAGGAGGAGTTCTATTGCCTTGACTTCTGGGCAGACGCAACATGACTACTCGGAGCATTACACATATATTTTCTTTCCTGGGTTGATTGTCTCCTCATTAAAGGTGCTGGAAGTAGACGTTTTCTGTGTTTTGGCATTATCCGCCTGATAGGGATCCGAATCTTCGTGTATCTCCGAAGGAGGCTATCTTAACAGAAGGTGTATAATATCGGGGCTACTGTACTGTCATTTTGTGGATGGTTTCTGGACCGTGCAATAGGAAACTGCTACGACCGTATCTCTGGACGACTCTCTCCAAGTTATTTATACATGAAACTCCTGTGGTTGTACCTGTCTTTTTGCATACCGGTCTTCCACCAAACACAGCACACATGAAACCAATCAAAATACAAATGAACAAAACTATCAAACTGAACCTAAATAAAAACAAACAACGTATACCATTTCCTACACCAACATGAGGGGTCTACATTCCAACTTTTCAGAAGTGGAACATCATCTTTTCCAAACTAAACTCGACTTCCTGCTACTTTCTGAAATTGGTATCAACGTTTCATGTACACTAGGGGAGTTCACAGTCCTGGGCTACTTACATCTCTTAACCAAACATGACTATCTAAACCATCACGGCCATAGACCAGGAGCCTACATCAAGGACGAGTTTCATTGTGACAAGGACACTGAAAACGAGGAACGCGATCTCCCGTATATGTGCTTCTGCGTGGCACTTATACATAGTACCACCTTCGTCTTTGTTCTCTATCGTCTTCAGGAGAAGGGACGGTAGTCTTCGACTGCATATTTGAGAAGATTGATAATATCCTCACTCCAACTTTCATATCTGCGGTTACTTCAACATCCACTATAAAGAATGGTTAGTCCGCTCCAACAAAGCCGATGTTGAAGGCAGATATTGCAGAGACTTCTCCATCGTCTATAAACTAACCCAGATCATCGGAGAACCTTCCCGGGTCCCTGCTGCAACGGGAAATCAGGCGAACCTCCTTGAACTCTTCCTAACCTCCTGCCCTGATAAATAGTACGTCAGACTATTCCCTAATCATTGTCCAGATTGGTGGCAAACCTAAGGCATTCCCTGATGCGAAGGCAGCCTGGGACAGGTTTCGAGCCTATATGATGGAAGCTTCCCTTCAAACCTCCTTCACGCATTCTGTCTCTAAAACTGCTGCTCTTGTCATTGATTGGATCCTTTCTGGAATAGAAAGTTTTATACACACCACTCCCCAAAATTCAGCAAAAAACAAACAGTCAAATCTGGTTCACCCCCGAATACGCTTCAGCCATAACTCACCGAAACCACTACTTCAATATCTATCTCGAGGAGCGAAGTAGTTCGGACCTCACTGCATTCAGAACTGCCTGCAATCGTCGCAAAGAAGTTCTAGAAAACGCCAAGTGAAGCTACGCTCGAGCAGTCCAGACCAAAGTTGAAAAGAAACAAATTGGATCCCGTGAATTCTGTGAAATCAACCAAATCATGAACAGAAGTAAAGCAGCTTTGCCCACAATTATAAATAGCTCCAAGGTCATATCTTCCTCGACAGATAAAGCGAACCACATCGTCTCCATCTTTGCCTCTAACTCAACGTTAGATGACAAAGACCACCCCTTCCCAAATTCCCATGTCTCACTGAGCACAATATTAGTAACGTTACCATCACAGCACGTGCAGTCTCTAAACCTATGAAAGGCCTTGACCCTAAGAATTCCAGTGGTTGTCCTTAAGAACATCAACCCGGAATTATCCCCAATCCCAGCAAAATTATTCAACCGCTGCTTAAAGGAAAATCCTTCCCAAGCCTGTAAAAAGTATCAAGCGTATATGTCCAGTTTTCAAGATCGCAGGCGTGCGATCTCCCCATTTCCAGTACAGACCCATCAGTCTCCTCAGTATCATAAGCAAGCTTTCTGAGGCCATAATGAATAAGAAGGTCGTCGAACACCTTGAAAAAAAACCTCTTCAGCGACGAGCTGTATGGGTTTTGGTCGGCCCGATCCACTGCAGACGTCCTATCAACACTCACAGAATCAGCGAGACTCTTGACGACAAACACAGCTCGAGGACCATAGCTCTAGGTATCTCAAAGGCCTTCGACAAGATGTGGCACAAAGGCTTACTACACAAGCTCTCTAATTATGCTCATAAAATCCTTTCTAGCAGGTAGATCCCTGAAGGTAGTTATCATTGACCAGTCCTCCAGAGCACAAGAGGTCAACGCAGGCGTCCCCCAGTGGTTACTCCTCGGACCAACTCTTTTTGATCTACATAAATGATCCGCCTAAAATATACTCCATTTGTAAAAAATCTATGCCGATGATACGACTATATACGGGCGTTACTCTAAAACTCTCGATGGCTAGAGATTGGCGACTGATCTTTCTTCCGACCTCGCACAAATTACCCAATGGCGTAAAAACTGGCTAGTTACTAACAATACTTCGAAGACCAAGCTAGTTACATTCCATCATCACCAATTTGACTCCGAACTACCACCAATTAGGATGAACGGAGGTCCTCTCGGAGAAGCACCGTGCCTTGAAAGACTGCTGGGCGTCAAACTCTCACCCAACCTCAAATGGAACTCGTACATACGACCCAATGCTATCCTCTACCTTTACAAGAGCCAGATCAGACCAAAAATGGAGTACTGTTGTTATATTTGGGCGGGAGCTTCCCAGACCTTACTCTTCTGGCTTCAAAAAAGCGTCTCCGAGCCCTTGTAGGTGACGAATTATTTTCTGTCTTCCAACATTGTGTACATAATAAATATAAGTTGTTTGTTTTTAAAAAACAACAAAATATATTTGTATATTAATTTCTTCTAATTTCTAATTATGCAGTTACCTTCTGTAGACGAGTCTAATAGTGTTTACTTACATATACAGACATTGTATTTATGTTGATTTTTTTAAGCGTAGCTTAGCGGTGATAGAAGGGTGTGGATAAAATGGTCGGCTCCCTGAACCACTCCAGTAAGTACAAGACTCCTCCTGCTAGCCTCTACCTTTACAAGAGCCAGTTCAGGTCAAAAATGGAGTACTGCTGTCATATTTGGGCGAGAGCTGCCCAGATCTCACTCTTCTGTTTTCAATTACTTAATTAATTTTCCCATAGGCGCGGGATGTGGCACGCCTCTTGCTGCTCTACCGCTATTTCCAAAATAGGTGCTCGGACGAACTTCATTCCCTGGTCCCGCCGAGGTAAACCTTCTCAGTAAGAACGCGCCATGCCACCTACATAGTAACAAATCACTCAAATTCCTTCCGTATTCCAACGATGAGAAGTTGGTTCCACTCTAGCAGCTTTTTCCTCACGAATCACTGCTCCGTGGAACCGACTCCCAACTGGGTGTTTCCCCGATCACTACAATCTTAACCTGTTCAAGGTTAGGGTTAACCGTTTATCTTCCACTCCTATACATACAAATGGTCTTCACACGTAACCCTCTACCTCGAGTGGCTCCCGGACCTTGGAAAGGGTGAACATCGTTGTAAAAAAACAACAACAAAAAAACACAATTACGATGAAAGTATTTATAGAAAAGACACAGGGAAGCTACGTTTCGGCGGTGGAAAGGAACTGAAGTCGAGATGCCACGTCAGGACCAGTAAGATTGCACATTCTTCTTTGGATTTTATCAAAAATCTCTAAATATGTAGCAGGAACATCAGACCAGATGTGGCAACAACATTCAAAGCAAAGACGAATGATAAAGCTTATAAATATGTAAGATAGATTCTGGCGAGAATAATTGTCTATTACCACATAGCGAACCCACTTTCTTAGCATTGTTTGAAAATTCTATTTTTATATTTCGTGATCACTTTTTCCATTACGTTCGATTATTTTCTCCATGAAGGCAAATTTGTAATCGTATTATAGAGTTTGTCTTTGATTATTTATTACTGGAGCCTGGGATTTATGATGCTATTTTCTGTTTATAATGCTTTTGAAATTTTTACACAAAAGCGATCTTAATTATTAAATGTTGAATATTATCAGGGCCGGTGCTAGGGTCCCCCCCCCCAAACTTTGATACGAGACCCCCCCCCATCTCCACTACATTTTCATTTCAAAGTTTTTTTAAATTACCAAAAATCAGGGAATTATTCAAGCTAGATGCAAATTTAGTACATATTCATTAATTATTTGCTTTCATAAGGAATAGTTTTTTTCATTTAGAAAAAACCTGAGAAAATGTTATTCTTTTTGTAATAACCACCAATATTTTTATGACTAAATTTTACTTATTAATCTTTAAGTCGCAAATTGTTACATTTCTATAAAAATTAATCGCCAACGCGTCTTTGCAAAAAAAAAAAAGAAAAAAAGTTTTACAAAGATTCCAACACAACACAAACGGGATTGTTTGTCTTGAAAAATTGTTTTAAAAACAGTATTTCAGTTTTCGGGAAATTTTTTCATCTGTTGAAAACTTTAAATATTTCTATTTTTTAAGCAATCATCTTCCCGGTTTTATCTTTCTAGAAATATGAAAAATAGGACTAGAAATTTTATTTTAATTACTAACCGTGGACTTCTGGTTAGTATTACTATAAGTAGGAAAAAAAAATAGCAGAGATTCTCCTTAGTGGATGATCTCGGACTAAAAAATGATTTTACCGAGATATATTACCATCTTGATTTAAAAGAACTGTCCAGAGAGAAAATTACAATTTAAAAAAAAAATAAGCGCTACTGAAACTAATACTTCTTCCCCCACCTCCCAAGTAGACATGGGACACCCACGCGATTTCGGGGAAGTAAGCACTGGCTCTGTCGATTATTATAGTTGATGATTGACAATATAATTTAGGTAGGAAAAAAGTAAAAATTATACCCCTCACCAAAAAAGTTGCTGAAACTAGTTCTTTTGGGTCTCCAACCTCATTGCGGATCCCTGCGTAGTACGCACCGCACCGGCCATGTAGATACACGATGTATATTATTAGTTGATGACTGATAATGTAACGTCAGTTTAAAAATTAAAAAAAAAAAGGGCGGTTGGCCATAAAACAGTGCTGAAAAAAATGAAAGAGGACACAATAGGGCCCTCGAAACGCCCCTCCACCCCGGTCGGGCGTTTAGGGGATAAGACGCGTCGGCTCTGAATATTATTGCATATCCACGGAAATATTTTCTAGCAATATATTAATCTTTACTTTTAATTAAAATTTCGTTAGAAACAAAGGAATTAGTACTGGACTGTTATGTAATATCAGTCCTCCAATATGGTAGTGAATGCTGGACAATCTCCTTACAGATGAAGAAGAGACTTGAAGCCATAGAAATATGGTTCTACAGAAGCATGTTGATAATCGCATGAACCGGACATGTGATCAACGACGAATTTTAAGAGAAAATTGAAACAAAAAGGACACTTATACTTAGTTGAAATTTCTAGGGCACATAATTAGGAAATAGGGCTTGGAAAATTTGATACTCACAGGATAGATTGAAGACAAGAGGGACAGAGGAAAACGACGCATAACCTATCTAGCGAGCTTGAGTAAATGGATGGCATGACAGGATTTAGGATAGATAACAGACAAAATTTATTAAGAGTTAAGATAGATAAGGAATTGTGGAGTAACATGATCGCTAACATCCAGAAGGGACACGACACATAAAAGACAACATCTTAATTATTAGATGTTGAATATTACATATCCAGGGAAATAGTTTCTAGGAATGTGTTAATCTCTACTTAAAAAAATACAGGGTGCGATGGGTAAATTATCGCCATTTCATATTTTTAATTTGGCGCTATTTGTGTTTTATTTTGTCAACTGCACAGTATAGTCGGATCAGTTGGACACCGTCTGTGAGAAAAAAAGCACGATGACACAATTCACTCCGCCAGAAATTTCGGAACAGCATGATGTACTGCTTGACATTCGCACTAGAAGCCCCAATACGGACATTTCAGCGTGTTTGGATGTCAATCTGAGGACAGTGCAGAAAATTCGGAAAGAGTTGTTGAGTCTAATGGTGATTACGAAGTTAAGGTAGCTCGGAAAACTCACTCTGATCGTTCTGATGAGAAAAGATTCCCCGAATTTGTTGGTGAGGGCCTCAGACTCAACACAATGGCCTACATCAAGTGCCTTGAGGAAGTAGTGCTGCCCTGGGTCAACAGGATGGCTGCTCGAAGTTGGTCAATAGGACACTTCACCGTGCCACACAAGCAGGAGAACCTAGTCATGACTGTCAGACAATTTTCTGCGACCCCTTACATGTACCCACCCAACCCACCAGACTGCAACCCTCTTGATTATTATGTGTGGGGCGTAGTTGAGCGAAAGACTAACAAAACTTTTTGTAACACCAATGATGAACTGATGGCAAGGATTATGGCAGCATTCATCAACTTAAGGAGTTAAATAAGGAGACCATCCAGAAGAGTTGCAGGAGATTCCGAAGTCTTCTGGAGGCCGTGGTTGAAGCCAATGTTGATTTTATTGAATAAATTCACTCTTTAGTATTTCAAGATTTTCTTTTGTAATTTTGGTAAACATATCTGTTAAAATTTTTGCGTAATTTAGACGACAGTTTATTCATCGCACCCTGTAGTTAACAAGCAGCCGATAATGTCGACTAATCCTAACGGGATTTCTTTTTATAACCCAGATTTGGTTTCTTGTTTATTTTGCTACTTGTACTTAACAATTAACATTGTAAGGCAAAAAAAAAAAAAAAAATTGCAGGTAAGATTTCTGCGCAGTCAATTCGTTTCTTAAGTGAAAGACTGAATATTGTTATTCTCAACGTGTTGTAACTTGTTGCTATGGTGATCCACGCTGTTCATTTTAAAGTAGTCGTGAGAACAAGTCATCAGATCGTCTGCGAAATTTAAGATTTTTCTTTGTGTGATTTAACTGGAATTTCGCCTTGTAACAAAGTTATTTTCCTTTATACCTGAATGTTTCCTTTTGTCTCGCAAGATTAAAATGGATAAGCACGAGGTAAGTAATTTAAACAAACAATTTTAAAGACGAATGAAAAAAAAAAAAAACATCGAAAAAACTTATTAAAGGTGAAGCTTTCTTAGATTGTATTACGTAAATGATGTCATTCTTTTTGTTATCAGAGTAATTTTCGTCATTGGTTTTATTTTGCAAAATTCTAATGGAAGCTTTGGAGAGTAAGTAGCCATAATTTTAAGTGTAATTGGCAAAAATGCCCAACAAACGGAATTGACAAAGTTTTCAATAAACAATAATAAAAGAAGAAATAAAAGAATAGGTCAAAATAATACTTAGAAAACTATATGCAAGGCAAATCAAGAGTTATAAGGAAAAATGTTCACAAAGTATTGGAACCAAAAAACTTCATGTATATTTTTCTATCATACATTTTACATCTGTTCTACATCTGATTGGCTTATATACGTATTTATTTTTATTTCTGTGTCTTAAATAGATATAAAGATATTGTACGTTATTGCATATAATTCCAATACCAAAATTGTTTACAATTATATGCAAATTCTCTCGATAAAAAAATTTTAATCAGACAAATTGTAAATGCATATATTTTCCTATTTTATTTTATCGTAGCATGTTAGTCTAAGTTGAATGTGCATTGACTGATTTATTAACACGCGTGACAAATTATTGATAATTTGTTCCTTAGGGTTATGATTGACGTTAACCTCATATAAGTAATTAAATCCTTCGACATATTCATAATGCTTTTTAGCATTACTCGTGCTGTTATAAAAGTACATTTTTTTAACGGCACTCGCCTAGGTGTAACACAGGCAAAGAAAGGAGACAAAAATCCATTCTTTAACACACTATTAACCTTTTATTGTGAATGAGAAAGTGACGGGCAATATTTCTTTGTAAAACTTGTAAGGTTGTCATCGGTTTGTAACAGCATCTTTTCATTTATTTTCATGTGGTGGATATATATATATATATATATATATATATATATATATATATATAACACACACACACACACACACACACACACACACACATATATATATATATATATATATATATATATTAATGAATATACATAATATCCAACGTCGATAGCCCGACGCGGAGTTTCATGAAGTTCTTGCCATTTTCGGGTGCAGATGTTTATATATATATATATATATATATATATATATATATATATATATATATATATATATATATATATATATATATATATATATATATATATATATATATATATATATATATATATATATATATATATTAATGAATATACATAATATCCAACGTCGATAGCACGACGCGGAGTTTCATGAAGTTCTTGCCATTTTTGGGTGCGGAATGCGTATATTTTTTTTATCATGCTCATACACACACACACACACACACACACACACACACATATATATATATATATATATATATATATATATATATATATATATATATATATATATATATATATATATAATTTATTTGTTTAAACGTTATTTTTTAAATGGACACTTATATCTGAGTACATGGTCTGTTTTTATTTATTTATTAAACAGTATATTTATTTATTTACATCTACCAGCCTGAATATTCGAGAAATCTTGTTAGAAAATATATGCGTCCTCCAGCAAGATTCGAACCTGCGGCCTCTAGGGGAAACCGTCATCATACCAAATCGGCCACCACGTAGGACCTCCTGATCAAGCAAACCCCAAATATTGCTCTTGAACACACATTTTCCCGATTCTCGAAATATGCATATCTACATACTTGCATATTTTTCTAACAATATTTCTCGAATATTCAGCCCGGTAGATGTATTGTAAATAAATAAATATACTGTTTAATAAATAAATGAAAAATCTCTCTGATTTAATCCATTCCCTAATATATATATATGTATGTATGTATACATCTGTGTGTGTGTGAATGATCGGTTGAATTGGAGATATTGTGGTCGTATTAGGTTTTTTTCTTTTTTTTTCGAAGGGGATGATAATAGTGTGTTGTTTGTCACACGAGATTCATCTGGGGACTAAGGAAATGCGACACGTCTTGTCACCATCGTATCCCACAGGTACAGAGAGAAAGAAGAGAGATAGTGTTTGCGTCTTTTCCTTTTATACTGATTTGTACAACGCCACCTAGTGG
This sequence comes from Acanthosepion pharaonis, assembly GCA_903632075.3. Lineage (NCBI taxonomy): Eukaryota > Metazoa > Mollusca > Cephalopoda > Sepiida > Sepiidae > Acanthosepion > Acanthosepion pharaonis. The sequence goes on from CAHIKZ030000882.1 coordinate 40,294, forward strand.
ACGTTAAGAGAACGTAGTGTAATCCCACATAGTGATCAAACTTTTTACATGATTTTTTTCTAGATTTTTCTTTGAGCTTTTAGTTTGATTTCAGTTTAAGTATATGTGAAATATATTATCTTTGTGTATATACTCATATGTATCTTGATATACCTTTTTTAAAAATTTATCTTTCAAAGAAGAGTAAAAAAAAAATGAACTGTATTTTTATTGCAGCAACAAATGATCATCTGTATTTTGAGCGCCTTTTTCGTCATATGTGTAATATATTATCTTTGTGTATATACTCATATGTATCTTGATATACCTTTTTTTTAAAAATTATCTTTCAAAGAAGAGTAAAAAAAAATGAAATGTATTTTTATTGCAGCAACAATGTTTATAATAAGGTTTATTTCAGTGACTGAAAAGAGTTGCATTATAATTTTCTTGGCGAAAGAAAACATGATACCTGGATATTTTGTGATGAACATTGACTATTACCTATTCCTATTTTGAAAAGAATTTATGTTTGCATGAAATTCATTGTTTTTAATATCATTCTTTAATGCATAATTTCATTATAGTGGTGGAAATACTGTCGTCCGGGGTTTTCTATATTAAAAATCCGAACGGCCGAATTCCAAACAATAATAATATTAAAAAAATGAGTATGCTTATTAAATGACTCATTTGTATTTACAAACATATGTACATAAATTCAAAGGAGCTGAAAACTATTATTAATACTCTTTAGTTGAGTTAAAGACTTTGGGTAGTTGGTTCACAGAAGATCTATGGTTGATAAAAGATTTTTATCGTCAGCGAAGATTCACTGACCGTCTTTATTGTTGTTGGAGATGATTCGTTTGAAGTCACCGACAGTCGTAATTCAGAGTTATTGATTTGAATATTACAACCTCAAATATTTTTTATTTAATTTATAATTTCTATTTCCTGTCATTAAGTAAGATAAAGCTGCAGCCAATGACGGTGCGATCTACCCCCGCTCTCCGCGCGATAGGGAGGGGGTAGCAAGCCTGATCAGGGGCCTAGAGCCGTGTTTTGTGACTCTCGCTATCTTATAAACATTTGCTTTTTTCTACCTGCCTTTATATACATTACAAATTAAGCTAGGTGTTATGAATAATCAAGAGTGGCCTCTCCTTGTTTTGTTACTCTCCTCTTTGAGAGAGCTATTTCTGTTTACTGGGACTATAAAAGGACACTATACGCTAACCTTGTATTCTCAGTTGAATAAAGCTTTCTTAAAGCCTACACCTGCGTACTTTTGTCATTACACAAAGTACAACTGACTATTATTAAAGGATGAAAAAGTTTCGCATATTTTGACGTCATTCTGTTTTTTTTTTTGTTACGTGAAATTGTTTGTTCATGCTAAGTCTTGAAATTTTTTAGCAATAATGTTTCAACTTTTTAACAAGAAAAATCTCAAGTTGATAAAAATTGTTGATTTATTTGATAAAGAATGATCTATTATGACATGTCCCTAATTTGTATTTGGATACATTGTATTTATTTTCAAGTTTTCTAGTTGAATTGTTCATCTATATTGCATATAAACCATTATTGTACATAATTAGGTTACAATAAAATTTGTATTTTATGTCAATACTATCTTATGGAAATTGACATGTAGTAGAGTAGGAGCCCAGTATCAAAGTTTGGCGGGGTGGTCTTGACTGCAGTCAAAGGAAAATAGTTGGTTTTCTTATTATATGTTGTTCCTAAACTAAACGTTGGTAATACGTCGCATCTAATACTATAGATTTCCGACAAGTTATCTAGCTAAATTCTTAGCAAACATTTCGATTATTATTCTTTATGAGCTAAGGTGAAGTTGAAGGCTTTCATGATATATATTCAAATATTTATCTTATTGAACTCTAAATAAACCAATGTTAATCTATTGGGAATAATTTCCTCAGATGTCTGCTGATGTCTGTTGAGCCACTTCTGTGCACTGTAATGAAAAATGGGGAAAGTATTAACTTACTAAATTACTTACTACTTACTTACTACTTACTTACTACTTACATCAGCACATTAGTTACAGTTATCTATTTTCAAGAGGTAGATACTGGTATTTATGTAATTACCGCCATAAGCCACTCAGAAATATAACAAAAGATATCCCGAACTATAGAAATACCTTTCTTTGTTACACAATGTGTGGTTTATTAAGTCTTCGCAATTAATTATTCTGTTGAGCTTCTAAGAATTATTTATGAATGTACATGTTTCTAACAATTCATAGACTTATTTATGGATGCACATATTCATAACAATTTTTATATTTATTTATGGATGTACGTATTAAAAAGAATTCTTAGACTTACGCCGGTCAATGAAAGGCAGAATGAAAAAACTACTTAGTGACGAGTTTCGTTTCGAGAAGGAACTTCTTCAGACTAATAGCAGTTTTATTGATGAAATCAATTTTATATATAAAAAGTGAAAATTAAAAGTGGGTGTTGGGGAAAATGCAACAGACAACGGTTATATTTTACAATGAGACGTTAAATATAAAGAGACACCTTACTTTTAAATTTAAATTTTGACGTTTGATGTCAACTTCAAGTTAGATGCTATCTTATAATATTCGACTTTTTATCGCTATTATTTCTCATTCTTTTCGTTATCCCACATTGTTATAGCAATAGATTTATTAGGAAAAATGTGTTGTATGATTCTGGTTGTAAATTTTCTGTAGAGAATTCCGAAATTAATGCACTTTCAATATTAAGATATTAATTTGAAAACCAACCAAGGAGGGATTCTTGTCATTCTTTTTACCCACTATTAGTCTGATCTATCTATCTATCTATCTATCTATCTATCTATCTATCTATCTATCTATCTATCAAGGATATTTCAAGAATGTTGCTAAAGACAATCTGAAAGCTCATGAAATTAGTGTTAAAGACTGGGGAAAGGAGGCAGAGAATAGGTCTGTTTTGAGAAAGTTAGTTTTTGATGGTTGCAATCGTTTTGAGATAAAAAAAAGAGTTAAGCATTTGAAGTTGAAAAGGGCTTTTAGGAAAGATGATGTAGACTCGATCCTAGAAGTTAATTAGTCTGAGCTTATAATATCCAACATGTTTGGGAAGGTTGTTCTAATCTTGCGCTGGGTTTATTTGTCATCTAAGATAACATGAACATTCTCAGTCTAATGCTAACTCTGTGAATGTCAGTCCTGTAATAAAATTATCAGGTCTGACACCGGACTGAAGCGGCACACGAGAATGCACGAGGAGAAAGTCACTTTCAAGAATCTCCAAAAGTCTCCGTGGCTTACATATGTAAAAAAAAAAAAGTATGCAGGAGTAAGAGTGGTTTGAAAAGTCATCTGCTGCCCCATAGCCACTCACATCAACGTTGAAGAGATGACATTCTTCCGTAAAGGCGTGGCAGTTATCATATATCATATATTTCATTAGTTTGTTCAAAGGACGGTTTTTCCTTTGACACCGCTATTATTTTAACTACCTTTCATTCTCAGCAATGCCCTTTTTTATTTAAAAAGCGCTGGTTACAGTTGTAATAAAACCTAAACATGTGATGAAAGTGAATTTATACATTTTTCTTGAGAATTTACAACAAAAATATTAAACACTTTAATTATCATATTGTTTATTTACAAGAATAATTTTATATTTACACTATTCTAAAAACTAATACAACTGCATTAAAAATAATGCAGTAGTTATCATTTACCAATTTATAAATAAATATGAAAACAATTTTTTATTCATAAATTTATAAACATTTAATAAATTATTAAAATATATGAACCCCTATCAGGACATCCTTATTATTTACCATTTTATAAAGTTCGAATGAATAGGCAATTAGCCGTTGTTTTGCTAACCATTCCAATAAGTAATCTAATAAATAAATAGTGTTTATTATTTTTGTTGTCTATTATCAAAAACAAAGAAATGTATAAATTAATTTACATATGGTTAGGTTTTATTACAGTTCGAATCATCGCTTTTAAAAACAATAAACATTGCCGAGGAGCGAAGGTAGTTAGAATAATTGCGGTGTCAATGGAAAAAAAAACGTCCTTTTGACATTCTGATTTTTGCAGACACGAAGGTCCACGTTTGTCTGTTTATGTATGTACATATTCATAAGAATTAATTTATAATGTATGTTTTCGAACTTATTTTCGCAAAGAATAAATAAAAATAACAAAGTAAAGTAATTCAGTGTCATCAACAAGTTAAGGGTCATATCAGAGAAGAGAATTATAATAATTATAAAAATTAACGTAGGAGTTAAACTGCAAAAGAAAAATACTTTTTGGTAAAAAGTTTTCTATACTTATTGCCTCAAATTTGTAGTGGAGTCACCATTATTCTTCAGGAGACATAATGCTTAGCATTGTACGAACGGCTGCTGAAAAGTTCATGGCTCGACTCCCACAAATCCAATCAAACATCAAGATTTTAGGGAGGGTTCCCTCCCTGGTTGGTCTTAGACCTTTTCAGCATATCCTGGTAAAGTATTGGTACTATAGCTTATAGATCACTGTTCTGGATCAGAAGTGCTACACGAAGTCTCCGGTAAAGCCCAGAAAAAAGAAAGAAAGAAAGAAAGAAAGAAAGAAAGAAAAATTATTGGAAAATGAGGTCCTTTGTTTCCTTATTGAGTGATTTCAAGATGTGTATTAAATATTCGGCGAGACACGGAAAACGCCGAATAACTTGACACATGCACTGACTGATCTACTGGTTCGAATTCCATAACATTTCGGGTAGTATCATGAGTAATTCTTTTGAAAAGACGTTCATCTTTTATAAGCTTTAAAAACATATATTGTTGTAAAAAGAGTTTCGAGACAACACCGGGCTTCTTCAGTATACCAATAATTCGTTACACGATTTTAATTTCTATAAGCAAATCATTTGTACGCAAATTTGACAACTACAACTGACGTCAGTGTAACTTCTTTATGTGCTGTTTCCTCTCAGAACGTAGGCAATCATGGCTCTCCACAGTTTTCTGTCCTTTGTAGCTCTTAATAAAATTTGTCTTTTCGCTATTTCTCCTAAGTCCTGTTCCACCATCCATTTACTTAAGCTCCTCTGTTCGTCTTTCCCTTAATCTGTCCTGTGAGGATCAGATTTTTCAAAGGCCCCCTTCCTCGTTATGTGGTCTAGAAATGTCAACTGTTTCTTACTGATGTTAAGTATAAATTTTCTTTTTGTTTCCATTTCTCCAAAATCTCATCGTTACTCACATGTTCGGTTCACGGTATCCTTAGCATCCTTCTGTAGAACCATATTTTGCTTTAAGTCTCTTCTTTTTAAGGAAAACGTAAAAATTAAACGTTATTTTAAATACGTTATTTTATACGGTATTAAATAATTCTACCAATTCTACTCGCTTAGTTACATTGAAATATCTTTCTTTTCCATTTATTCGACCCATGCATAAAAAATTAAGCAATTTGAGGACTGTTCAAAAGCCTAAGTTGCTTATAAAAGAATCGTGTAAATCAAGGGAAAATATTTTGAAAAAATATATACAATATTAAATACATGTATTAAATATTAAATACGCTCAAAATCACACTTATATATTTTGCTTTTATTTCCTATTATGTTTCCTTTCTTTTGTTCATGTAATAATTTTTTTTATTCTTTGTCATAAAATGTGTTTCTTCTCCAATTCTATTTTCGTTCGTTTATATAAATTTTATCATTTTTAAAATTAAAAAAATAAATGTAATATATAGAGAAAAAGGATCTTATAACATATTTTAAATATATGTACATAATATTCTATACTAATGAATATGAACAAACATATATTCATAAATTAATATTTAATTTCTCTTATTGATTTGTAAGGTTTTAAATAAATTTCATTTTGAAATAAGAGAAAATAAATGTTAATTTTATGAATATATGTTTGTTACTGAAATAACTATTTAGAAGTGTATTTAGTTGTCAAGGGAAATAACTCTCACTACAAATAATGCAGTTATTGTTCCTGTCTTAATTATATTAGCGATGACCTAAATCAGACATAGGCAACCATTATCGACTACTGCGCGACATGAAATATTATTCATCATGAATCGAGCCACATATTGTATTTAATTATTGTAGGTGGTTTAATTTGAATGTTTCAGGGTGTGATTTTTATCACTAGATCAAAGGGACGTATACAATTCACCCGTCACAAAAAAAAGAAAAAAAAAGAAAGAAAAAGTTACTTTATGTGATAGGCTGGCTATGGCATGTATTAATGTGTCATAGAGATGAATTTTCATATTCCAGAATAATAATCACTTGAAGAAGGTCGTAGATTACTCGACCGAAACAAAGTTCAGATAAAAAGGAAACATTGTATCGATTATTTATAAATCGAAATAAAAATAAATTATTTGAACGAAAATTTGACTTTTCACTGGATATTTTTAAATAGATTTCAATATTTATAGATAGCTGAGATGCTGAAACTTTCAAATTATCTTCAATATGATTATCTATAATTCTCGTTCGTGATTTTGACTTTATAACCTTTATTCGAAAAAAAATGGTTGAGTAATGGATAGTGACACGGATTGAGGAATCGGAAAGCCGACTTCGAACTCCATTATATTCACATGCTAATACCCTTGTGAAAGGTATGAATCCTCTTCTTCTCCTCCCAGCTATGAGTAAATAGCAGGACAGACTGGATACTGTAGCCTTCTCCAGTCTAGGAGAAATAAAAAGTCTGAATTCAAAACCGGCCTCGGTTTCGTCAGGCTATGAGGCTGCCTCCTTGTTAGTTAACCTACTTAGGGAGCCCTTCTCCTCCTCTGTCTCTATAAGTGAAGGTAGCATATCTTCTGTTATTTTTTTAAATGGAATAAAACCGCAACTGAAACTCCTCTTTAAAATTTTTGCCGAAGTTAATCAATTTTTACTTGGTTTATTTCCATCTGCAGTTCTATTACTGCTATATTTTTAACATGAACATTAAATGACAACTCGGCTTCTATAGCTTTGAAGTTATTATGCCTGGAGCTCAGTTTTTTTTTCAAGTCCTTGTTGTTGCCAGAGGCAGGTCGATAATAGCCACTGACATTACGCAGGAGCATGAATGTGCATGCTGCAACATTACGAGCAAGGAGATAAAATGACTGTTATTCTGTCAAGATGAAATGGTCACCAGTCAGTATGTGCTGAAATTAGGTAGTTGGCTACTGAATAATAGAGAGAGAGAGAGAGAGAGAGAGAGAGAGAGAGAGAGAGAGAGAGAGAGAGAGAGAGAGACTTTTTTTTAACACGCGAGGGGAGACTGTTGGCGTCCTTACCTCAACCATATTCAAGCCAGTTAGTGATATTGATTGTGTTATTTTCCAAGGGTGTCCCAAAAGTCACTATACACTTTTAATAAATTCCTACAAATTTGTTATGTCTTCATTGCATTGAATGAAAATAACACAATCAAGAAGTAGCATGTCTCTTGGAGTTTGACTTAGTCTTGCTGATATAGGTAGTAAGTAGATAAGCTCGATCTCTCTTGTTTACTCCTAATATTTATTGTATTATGTACAAATGTGGTACAAGGCCAAAAAATTGGGAATGGTGAAGGCTGGTCCTCGTCTGTCTTATAATTAAACTTAGCTAACCACAATCCCTGATACAGCCGCCATAATACCTCAGAATCTCCATGAAATCCTAATAAGTCTCCATATGTACAATTCTTGTCTGTGGATTTATAAAGTCTAGGTACCATAGCGAAGAGCGATATTCATTTTGTGATGATATTACAAAAATGTGGCACAAGGCCAAAAGGGGGAATAGGGAAAAGACATGGTTTTCTTCTGTCTTATACTTAAACTTAACTAGCCACAATCACTAACCCAAACGTACCACAATATTCCTTCCATCAAAACAACACATTCTTACTTACCATTTTTACTACATCCACAGTAATACCTCAGAGACTCTCTGAAGTCCTATCTAGTCACAATATGTACAATTTGTCTGTGAGGAGAAAACTAAAAACAAAACAAGTCTAAACTATCCTATTTTGGGATGGGTTGCCAATGTTCACTCCAAAATTTTTCAATATCCTTAATGCCTAACTGGCATCAAAATGCTACTCTAAGTCAAACCCTTTTACTCGGCACAAATGCGCAAAACTTACCCACCTTTTGCCAAATTCTGATGGATGAAGTCGTTTCGTTTCCGTCCTAATCTTGGTTTTAAGCTGATGCCTAAAAAACACCATTAGTTTGGAAGAGGTAAACTTCTCGTCCCCATAGAATTCCTTCTGTCGCGTCGTCCATATCACGACTCGCATAACGCGACAAAGTCCCGAAATGATTTCACATCCGGGTTGTTAGTACCCGATTTTTCCCCTATACGATTTATATCGGGGTGAAGGACTGCATTGCAATCGCTCTCTAAAACTACCGAACGAGAAGTCATCAAAAACGGCTCGATCCGCCGAAACAAATCAGGCCGCTCCGTATGGTTATTGAGCGTATAAAACCCAATGAGACGAAGAGCCTTATCCTTTATGGTAATATTCAGCACGCAAAGCCTGCCCACTGAATCTGTGAAGACTTTCACAGACTTGCTCACCAGACAGGAAACACCTTTCGAGTGTCCATCAAAACATGTTGAATAGAGGACAAACCTTTTAGACAGAATGTCTTCATGGTCGCGTGTTAAAAACCGGGTCTTCTGCAAACAACATACATTCACCCAGAGACGCTGAAGATCGCGAGCGAACCTCGATCTGCGAGACTCCGGCATCAGGCCCCGGGCATTCAAACTTGCTAACCAGAGAGCCATTATCAGTTCGATTAGAGTTGGGAAACTGGCTTGAACATTGTTGGGGTAAGGACGCCAACAGCCTCCCCTAATTGACCCTTGGCCAATCTCATTCTTGATAGTACTGTCATGGGAGAGACCGCCAATGTCTCAGGGATGTTAGTTCTAAAGCCCTATAGAGGGAAGGGTGAACTAAAACTGTACCCTCCCTGAACAGAACTGTTTCAGTTTGTTGATCTCATCGTTTTCGATGATGGCAGTTGGGGGTGAAATTCTAAATGATTTGATGACGTCATACCCTATGTCTGCCGCGCCCTCGACCCCGATCCATACCCACTTTGGACAACCGTCAGCACACGTTTTTATTCCCGGGAAGTTTTGTGGAACTTTTACGTCTTTGTCTCCGTATTGTTTTATGGACAAGTACTTTAACTCTTTAATACTGTTTCTGTAATTTCTGGCTCTTTCTGCCGGGGCCTACTTGGTTACTCCTACTGTCGATTCTTGGCGTCAGTCTGTATACATTTGAATGAGTCTAAATTCTCTTTTAGAAACGTGTGTTCATCTTCACAACAAAGTTACACAAGAAGTTGAGTTTATTTATATTTTGTAGCTTTGCTTGCTAGACTTGCCATCACATTCCAACACCTTGAAGACTCAGTTTATACACCCACGTGAGCGCTTCCATTTTTGACAATCTTCTGAAGCAGGCCACTCTGACGTTTTACAGCATCTCTTACCCGATTTCGCTGTTGACGGTGCAGAGTCATGGGACTTATTTGCATACACCTTGATTTTGATATAGATCCACAGAAAAAAAATCACAAGGTGTGAGGTCAGGGGAACGCAGAGACCATTCGAAACGACCCCTTCGACCGATCCATCGGTCAGAAAACTCGATGTTCAGGAAATCTTTCACTAACCTGGAAAAGTGGGGAGGGGCTCCGCATTGTGGAAAAAAGACATTAGCAAGGTCACTCATCGCCCGAAGTCGTGAAATTCCTGCAGCATCTTCAGGTAATATTCCCTTGTAACGGTGATCATGTTATCGGATGCATCGAGGAAAAATAGTCCAGTCAAGATGTCTTGTTATTGTACTTGGAAACAAGATAATCTTTTAAAACAGTTTGAATACAAAATTTTAGCAACCCCCAGAAAGCATTCATCGTCAGAATTTATTTAGAATGTTTAGCAACCTTTTTACTTGTGTCACAATTTTGTAAACGTTTTTAAAAACGAACGTATTCAGGCTACAGATCTGTTTCTTTAGTGTTTCATTGTTAAACTTTCTAATATATATTTTCAATTTTTCATAGCCAGAATGTTTAGTAGTGTAATAACACTTAACGTTAAACTCTTTAATTACAGGGAAAAATCAAAACATATAGCATACATCGGTCTGTTTTTCGTTACAATAAAAATAAGTCAACATTTCTTTATTTATTCTGAAATATTCCCATTTTCTTAAAGTTTCCTTTTATTTTGAACACGTTTACCAAGAACAGGTATTAATAAGTAAGGGAGTTTCTCGATTACGTATCCCCTAATCGCTTAGGGTCATAGGGGCATCACATCTACTGCAGCCATAGCAGAAGTGATGTTTCCTGGGCAAGACAGCCTAACGGAGTACAACCCTCTCCAGATTGGTTTGAATTCAGAGGTTTTCTTCTTCCAGACTGGCTGCTATAGAGCCCAATTTGTCCTGCTATTTATCCATAAAACGTAGAAGAGATGGATTCTTATTTTTTCCAAAGGTGTTATCACACATGTAAATATAAGGAACTCGACTGGAATTCGAACTCGGCTCTCTGATTCCTTACTCCGAGCCACTATCCGTTACTCCTTAGTAATAATTAATACGGTAGAGTAATTGATTGCGTCTCGGATTGAGGAATCGGAGAGTCGAGTTCAAATTCCAATCGAATTCATTACATTCACTTACGTGCTAATACTCTTGGGAAATGTATTAAGTTAACGTCCCCCCAGCTATGGGTAAATAGTAGGACAAACTGGGTTCTATAGCCTTGGGTAGCAACCAGTCTGGGAAAAGGAAAACTCTGAATTCAAAACAGTATGTAGCCCTGGCGAAGGACATACTATGCAGCTAAGGAAAGAATCCTTCGCATTGACTCAATGATCCCGACTACAGTCGACTCTTTTTTATAATACTTAATCACAGGAAGAAAAAATAACAAGGGAGATTAATCTAGCTTTCAATAGTTATTCCCCTTAGACACCTGCTACACCAAATTTCAGCCTCGTGAAAGCGTGAGAGAATGATACTGTACCGAAAGTCAAAAGGGTTGCCAAAATTAAAAATGTCATGGGAAAAAATTTCCTATAGCTGACAGAAAAGTCATTTTTCTCTAAATAATTACGTATTTATGGATTGTGCATGTCGTAGTTTGATCTGGAAGATTTAATTCAAAATTAGAAATAAAACAAGGGAAACAACTTTGTTCTTACTAAGCTGATAATCTCTATTTTTTTGATATGAAGCATTGTCAATGACTATTAATTTTTTAATTTTGACATTTACTTTCATGTCATTTTTCCGGTTATTTCCATATGCAGTTCCTTTCATGCTATGTTTTAACATGCAAGTTATATTGGGTTTGCAAAAAGGTGAAAAATTGGATTTTATAGTTTATTATGTCAGGAACTCAGTTATTTTTTCAAGTCCTTGTTTTGGTCAGGGGGATGTAAATTTTTTAGTTACTTTTATCGCAACTTTACTGCGCCCTGTTAGTCTACGGTAATAACCAAACAACACATATTGGAAATAACATAAATTTTCAGGGAAATTCAAGCTCATGTTTCTTTGTGTCTCGGGGAAGCTCAGTTAACTGATGCCGTTAACGCCTGAGTTAATAAAAATTCAACTTCCCTTCATCTTTTTCTTTTCTTTTTTTTTTTTTTTAAAGATAAGTTCTATGTGAGATTCACGCTTCCTTTGTTTCGGTGAAAGCCATGTTAACTGTACCAGCTGTTCTTATCATCTAGGGGACTCAGAATTCAATTCCTTTCATCTCAATTTCTTAGTTATTTTTATTTATATTCTTAGATGAAATATTTATACGCGCGTGCGTGCGCACGCACACACACACACACACACACACACACACACACACACACACACACACACACACACACACACACACACACACACACACACACACAAATGAAGTTGGCAAAAAGATGACGCTTTCCTTTATTTATCAAAAATATCACAGTAGGTTTTATATTTGGCTATCCATAGGAAAACATTAATGCTTTTTTACATTGTCGTTTTTCTCTAATCGTCTCTATTATAGGAATTTTTTTGGAGGTGGGGATCACTTGAACATGGTATAATGGTTGACAAGCCTGATTTTCACTGGGAGTTCATTGCTTTTGGCCTTGTGTTACATCTAAGCTATGCTTAATAAATTGCTGTGTACCTCGTCGTTGTGTAATGGTTAGCAAGTTTGTTACGCTAGATCCATTTCGACTGAGTAGTGTGTTCGATCCTCACTGGGTACTCTATACTTTCGGCCTGAAAAAGTGACAGAAAAATTGCCCAAGGCTAAACTTTAGCTGATAACATGCATATTCGGACAATAAATAAGCAGTGGGCTTTACGTATCCGTCACTTCTTAAAGTAGACGGTCCACATGTAAAATATAGGAATTTTTTTTTCGGGGAGATAATTTTTGTTGTTTAGATCTTCTTCAAGGTGCGACATTTGTCAAAATAAAAAAAATATTGATTTTTTTTTAATCATTTTCGAAGGGGGTCTTGTTCATAATATCAATGTAAAATTGATTCCTGAATTTTTATAAAGTTATCTGGACTTATTTGTTCTATGTACAAAAACAGACATTTTTTGTTTTCACAAAAGGATTTCTTGTAAATAAAGAAGAAGTGGACATATGTATTTTTAATTTAAAGAACAAAGATTTATTAAATTAATAAAAGTATCTGTCCGTGTATTCTTCATTTAAGATAAATAATTATTATCCCACAATGTTTGTGAATGCGTTTCCGAAAAAAATCCCTCACACTTTTGGATGCATGTCTCACTAATCGCGAAGTGTTTTATTGGAAATGTCTAACAATAATGTCCAATAAAAATCGTTAGCATTAATGAACATGCTTTGGATATAATAGTTACTTTAACGTATGAAATTGTAACAGAAATACGATTATGTTTAGACTTTCATGGTAAAGAAACGTTTTAGTATACAGCCAAATAAATAGCTGGAAAAAAGAATGATCCCGTTCCTTAACTGCATAACTTTTATAATCTGTTTTTAAAGAATTACCCGTTGGATTACCAAATTTATGCTTGCCACACGAAAGCAGATAAACTGTCAAAATATTTGTAATGAAATAAAATAGAATAAAGACGACCAGGGAGAAGTTGAAAGAACTTCAATGAAATTGTTATTTTCTAGAAAGACGACATGCTAATAAAGCATAGAAACGTGTTACATGCCTTCTCTCTGTTATAATAAGAGTTTTGTTGCGAGGGAAAGGAATAATGAGGATTAGATTTTTGAACAACGTTCATTGTTTAGTATGTCGTACAGATATGTCGAAGCTAGGTGAAATGTCAGTATCAGTGGCCGATCATGTGTAAAGGTAGCGCTGGGAGTTGACCTATTCCTTGTGCAGGTTTGACCGAGGTTACGGGATATAGTCGGTGGTCACGGTGGTGGGTTGATTCATTGGTTCTATGGAACGGGACCGCCGTGACGACTGCAATGGGAACACCTTGTAGTGAGTCGGGTATGCCAAGGTGACGGTGGTGGGTTGCGGAGGTGACGAAGTTGAGATGTTATCATGTCGACGCTGGATAGCTGAGGTGGTTAGTCAAGCCTGAGAGTGGTAACGGTCGTTGAGAGAAGCAGTCATGTTAAGAGGCGGCGATGGCAGCAGCAGCAACCCATATGTCGGCCGGTGGCCTTCCGGCCTTCAACTACCCGGTTGTCAAGGTGACGAGGTAATGGCGGCGATAGCAGCAGCAGTAGCACCCTGCGTGCCGGCTGGTCGTTCTGAGAGAACTGCTTTTAAGCAGATTTGGCTATCTATTTTCAGGCGGGAAGGTTCGTGATTGGACAGTGTTGCTTTCATTGCGGGGGACATGCTCCGTAGACCGGACATGATATGCGCAGAGAATTTTTTTTTTATTTCGTTGTCTGCCTTCATGGCGTTCACATTCGGCCAACATGCAGAATGAATCAGAAAGAGATCTAATCGCATCGGAGTATAACATCTCCAACCCTGTAAAGGATAGCTAGTGGATCGGCAAGTTGCTAGAAGCACGAAACCTGGGGCTTATTTTGCTTTACGGCAGTCTTCCAGAAAACTATGTCTCTTTACAGACTGCACTTTGCTGATGGGTTGTTAAGGGTCACATGAACGATCAAACGGGGTGCATGGGGCGGATTAATAGGAAGGAAAGTGAGCACAACAATCCTAATCCACTCTTACACACACACAAATGCGTACAGACACACAGGCGTGATCGCGCAAACACACATGTTCACACACCTTTATTTTTTAAAATTATTTACAACAATGCCTTGTCTGGAATGGAGAGCGGCCACTGATTTCTCGTTTTTTTTTTTTTTACTGCAGCCTGTAGACATATTGAGGAAAAGCATTCTTCATCTCATTTCATTTTGCTTTGTTTTACAAAGGCAAGCAAAGTAAAATACTATCAAAATACATTTTCATTTCCGGTTTATGGGTTCCCTGAAATTCATGTTTCCAGAGAAGTGTTCTTAAAGCGTTTTTTTTTTTTTTTTTACTTCTGGTCGCGGAATTGTAGAATAACTAAAACTCTGGGACGCACTTTAAATTTTAATAAGACAAAATTAATCATAAAATTTGAAAATACGAAATTATGGTTTACCATTCCCAAAGAAGATTAGCGGTGCAGTTTTCATTTAAAGGGATTTTTCAAGAATCTATTTATTTAGAGAGGCCGGTAATGACTGATTTGAATCACTTGAGGAAGGCAAAAAGGAAAGGGTTATCCAAGAATAAAGAATTTAACATCCAGTTTAAAATATCAAATGACAAAATCTTGACTTAGACATGGAAGTCATGTACTTAGTGTCTCTAGCTTTTTGTAAATAAAGATATTTTAAAAATAAAGATTTTAAAAAATATAGATATAATTAATAAATTACCCTTCTGTTAACTTGTGATGCATCTGGCTACCTTTCAGAGTGCATTAGTGCGACTGGGCGCACCGGTTTAGAAACGCTGTTCTAGAATATCACGGAATTTTAAACAATATGGCTGTCTGTTAAATTAAATTGAGACTTGGTTTCATTTGAAATCCATCTTCCTGAGAAGCACGTTGTTACGAGTCTCACTTATCTGTTACATAAGGTATATATATATATATATATAATCATCATACATACAAGCCTGTTTCACTGTATCACAGCTTATCAGTGCAGTTAGACATCCTATTGCTTCAAGCAGGGATCGAAACTCGACCTCTGGCATCAGTCCGAGGATCTACTCCTAAGCTATCGGCTCACGGTAGAGAAAGGGAAATGTTAACGTAATATATACGTCGTGTATACAAACACCAGTAGCCAAGAGTGCTCAATTTATTACTGAAGAGCGTTATATATATATATATATATATATATATATATATATATATATGTATTCAGATTTATAACATATGCATGTTATAAGATCACTACAGAAGTTGTTATTTTGTTTCGACAAGCAATTTTAAGAGTTCAAAAGCCAACCAAACCCCCTCAGTAGGAGGAAACTTTATTACGTAACTTATGATGGCCAATCAGAATACAAGTATATGGTAATTTAAAATAACATGTCAACATATTCTAGTATAAGTACAATCCATTAGTGCATTAAAGTTAAAATTAAATTAAAGTAGAAATTAATATAAAAATTTAATTTTATGTTAACAGTTAAATTTAAAATTAAAAATGTCAAATTCTAAAGTTAACCTTGCACCAAGTTTAATATTATTATAAGTTTATTCAGAAATGTAACTAGGAGAAAAATATATATTTTGTTCTTTGCGGCTGCCAATAAATTCTGGTAGGACATCCGATTCTCTCAAAATTGCCTCGCTGTACAGGTTGAATAAGTCCGTTGAGTAGATACATCCTTGTCTTACACCTTTTTCTTTTTTTAGTATATCAGTTGAACTCATTTTCTATCCGTTTGCAGGCGGTTTGCTGCCAGTATAGGGTCTTGATTATTCTAATATCCATCTAAAAATATCAATATTGCTGAGTAGTTCTAACAGATCTTGGTGGCGTACTTTATCGAACGCCTTTGTTTAATCTATAAAGCACACGTACTTTTTCATTTGTATTGCTCTTTCTGATAACATTCTGAGCATAAATATCGCATTCCTTGTTCCAGTGTCTTTTACGAAACCGTACCATTCTTGTCCTATCCTCGGTCTGATTCATCAGAATTCGGATGATGAGTTTTGTTATGTGGCTCATTAGGCTGATTGTTCGAGGCTGTTCACATTCGTTTACACCTGGTTTCTTAGGCAGTTCTAGGGAAATAGATTTGCTTAGGTATTCCTCTATATCGCGACTTGTGGATGTCATTTATTATTTTTGTAATCCTAGCTATGTCTAAAACATCTAAGGCTGACAGCATCTCTATTAGAATTCCGTCTGGCCTTGCCGCTTTGTTTTTTGTTCAATTTGGCCAGTGTGGCTTCCACTTCGTTGTGGAAGAGTTCTTCAATATATTTATTCCATCTCTGTAGCATTTTTCTTTCTCTAGTATTAGCATTCCATTCTTGGACCTTATGCCACTTTTTAATGATTGAATTAGATAAAGGTGAGAGAAGGACATGAATTTTAATTTAACAACAATAACCTAGAAGAAGACAATAAAGTATTCCGTGAATAATAATTTAAAAAAAAAATTTTTTTAAAATAATATTCAATTTGTTACTTTCTTCGTTTTGTTCATTAAATTTTACATGTTTACAATAAATCATACTTATTATAAAACCCAGGTTGTGTGTGTGTCAGTTCGTTTATATATGGGATCGGATTTCCTACATTTTTCAACCGATTTCAACAAAACTTCACAGGACTACGTAGAATTACCTTGCGGTGGTTCTGACAGCGCCAAAAATGGGAAAAACACAATTGTTTTTGCATGAAATCAATTTGAAAACACGATTAAGAGGCATCATAATTGAGTTATACTTATTATAAAACCCAGTTTGTTTTGTTTGTTTGTTTGTGTGTGTGTGTGTGTGTGTGTGTGTGTGTGTGTGTGTGTGTTCGTTTATATATGGGATCGGATTTCCTACATTTTTTAACCGATTTCAACAAAACTTCACTTTTTTTTAGCAGGTAGCGTTTCTTATTGTCTTGCACACTTTTTTTCTTTATTTTTACATTCAGAATGCTTTAAAAATTCCATTTACAAGATAATTGTTTATAATAAAATTCTATTCAATCGATAGACTCATAACGATTGAAAACAATGTTTTTGTTTGAGTTTGGCTTTGACCAATTCGTAAAAAAAAAAAAAAAACTAATTAAGACATGCGTGTCCGTCAACCTTAAACAATAATCTTTGTCAATTTTATTTTTCAGTTTTTATGATGGTCGATACTTGATCTATCTCTTACTGTTACATCCCCGGGCAACGCCGGGCTCTACTGTTAGTATTTTATAAAATATTTTTGCAATGGATTTACATCCATTTGCAAATAATATTTTTACAATTTATATTTGCATTCATTTTTTAAATACTGTTTTTATAAATATATTATAAATATTATTCTATAATTTTTATTTTATTTTATAAATATATTTTATTAAATATTTATTTTAATAAATATTATTTTTAAATATATTTTTATAATAAATTTATATTAATTTTAAATATTATTTTTACCATATATTTTTACAATAAATTTACATTCATTTTTAGACTATTTTGTAATATTTTGTAACAATGAATTTACATTCATCTTAAAATATTATTTATCCAAGATATTTTCACAAGAAATTCATATTCATTTTTGAATATTGTTTTAAAATATATTTTTGCAATAAATTTAATTTTTTAATGCTTTTTAGTATATGATTTTACTACAAATTTACTTTCCTTTATATATTTTATTTTTACAACATGTTTTCACGTTAAATTTAAATTCATTTATAGATTATTTTGCAGTATTTTTTATAATAAATTTACATTCATTTTTAAATATTATTTTTGCAAGATATTTTTACAAGATATTTTTACATTAAATTTATTTTTATCTGTAAATATTATTATTACAATATATGTTTACATTCATTTTTTTCATTTTTACAACATATTTTTTACCATAATAGTTTTACAATAAATATTTCCCAATATATTTATACAAGAAAAACCCCATATTTTTAAAATTACTGTATTTTATGAGTCACCCTTATGCATTTTAGCAATATTTAGCCGGTTGCTTCCTCTGGTTACTCTTTGGATTACACATCTGCCAGTTTATCATTTTGCAGATTTTTAGAATGAAATAATTAAAATATTCGAAAAAAAAAAAAATCCCCCAAAAACGAAAACAAACAAAAATGACAAGCAAAATAATAATATAGGATAAATTTCAAAATCTTAGACAAAACAATAAAATACGAGGACTTTTCGGTAAATAACCAAATATTTATATCAATAATTTTCTTTGCGCGGCCTTGATGTAAGCCAGCAGATAATCAAAGGAGAATTTACTACGCATGTGCGAACACGTTACTGTGGCGTTACTCCTTCGGCAATAAGACACCATTGAGTGAACTTCTAAACAATGTGACTGTCGCATTCTCACGCACGTTTATGGCAAAACATCACATTACCTACATAAGTCAGCCAAGATTAGGCTTCTTGTGACAACTGGTAAAAGTTAAAATCAAAGCTAAAATCATCGTTGAAAGGAAGAAGGTATCGGGCTGTGGAAGAGATTAAAAATAAAGGGAACGTAACGACTCGGTTGATGGTGATCCCGAGAGAAATCTTGACAGATTGTTTTATAAAGTGGAAGTGACAGTGGAATAAGTTAGTGAGGTCCCAAGATGAGTACATTGAAGTGGACAAAGGCGCTATTACCGTAGGTAGACTACTTTTTACGTTAATATTAGTTAGCTAGATCTTATATGGACAGACCCAAGTATTTAGCATAAATTGATTGAGATGAGTGAACAATTTTTCGGCAGTTTCAAGAGAGGCACATCACTTTTACAAGTAGTAGGAAATTCGTACACGTAAAATTGTAATTTTAAACATTTTCTCTGAAATTGTGGATACGTGCAGACAATTTAACCAGAAGATGTGCGTGTAGCGTAACGGCTATTGTGTGAACTCAGTGTGTCGAGGTCAAATTCTGACCGAGTTGTTAATGGCTTTGGAAAAGGCATGAATCAGTTTTCTTTAACCACCTATAGGTTAAATAGCACTGCAGACTAGGTTATCTTGAATTGGTTGGCAATCAATCTAGAAAAAGAACAACTCTGAAATCTAAATCACTCACAAGTCGACAAAATCAAAAAAACAAACAACAGACATACGCGCAATTAAACATATAAAATGGCGACAATTTATCCATCGCACAATATATATATATATATATATATATATATATATATATATATATATATATATATATATAGCCGACTCTCCCGTCGAGATTTGACGTATGAGGGTCAAGCAGATCAGTTTCCAGGAAACCGACAGCCCGACACCGGCACATGAGATTTGATTATAGTGGTGAAGGCTTCGTGCAGGACCATCCACACTTTTTGAAGGGACGAATACAGAGACCTGGTGCATCGAGTGCCACAAGGTTCCCAAACGACCCTCCGCAGGTTTTGTTTTTATTTTTTTAAACAGTGATCTTAATAATAACCGACCTATATTGAGAGGTTCTTCTAAATAAAAAAAGATAGTTCCTTGGACAGAAATCGAACATGTATCCACTTTTCCATCTGGCAAACCGCTTCTACAACCGAAAATAACGTTGATCGTAATAAGAAATAATGTCGGATAAAATATCTTTTAACGATATATAAATTTTTATATATCAAGAACTATATTGGAGGAAAGATGTATGACAAAGTGGGAAAAAAGTTTTCGTGTGACGCGTTTCGACCCTTAGGACTTCATTGGATTAGGTGTGTTTACGCTGGTGCGACTACACATTCGCACGAACGCTGAGAATTTCAAATTTAGAAAAAATTAAAATAATATATATATATATATATATATATATATATATATATATGAGACTCGGGTTTGAATCTCACTATGGTCGATTTGTCAGGAAGGAGAGTTTCTGGTGTTATCAAAATGGATCGAGGTCGATCTCAGCGTGCGGCACTTTTGGAAAATGCCAGAAAACCATACCACAGGTTGACCCAAGACTTGTAAGTGACATTGGGTAGACAGAACTCTTGAGGGCCGTCGATAGCTGTGCTAGCACACAGCCACAAATCATCGTAGCCGAGGTTTTGAGTGTGCTGGCCATGTTCAAATTGTTGATCATGCTAGATAACACGCTCTCTCTCAGAAACTGTAACTATGGTCTGCTCAGCATAGTTGCAGTATAAACCACAGGTGGGCTCTGTGGGTGTTGAGCAAAATACAAATGTGCCTGAGTGAGAGTCTGCAATAGGGATTGGATAGCCGCCCTACTAGACGGGTATCCTCAAATACAAGTGGCCAGCTATATATATATATATATATATATATATATATATATATATATATATATATATATATATATAACTATACTCGTTCCGAAAAACCCTCGAATTTTTGATTTGCCAATAATCAAATCAATCTCGAAGGAAAAACAGGTTTTAAAAAAAGAAAGAGCTAGAAACATGAAAGTCTGTCGAAAAAAACCGCACAGATACTGGTTCAAAGCCCAAAGAAAAAAACCCGATACGAGTAAACAACTAACTAACAAAAGAGCTCAATACAACCGTAGAGCAGACCTAGATAAACCTAGTGAGCCAGACAAACCTACCTGGGTAGGTTTGTCTGGCTCACTAGGTTTCTCTCTCTCTCTCTCTCTCTTTCTCTCTCTCTCTCTCTATATATATATATATATATGCGTGTATGTGTGTGTATGTTTTGTGTGTGTGCGTGTGTGTGTGTATTCTGATAAAGCGAGATTTTGAAGTACTCATTAAGTGTTTCAATCCTTATGTAAAAGAAAATGATTAATTTTATTAACTAACTCGAGTTTGTTTTGCCATACAGACCACTTCAGATTCATCTGTTCAGCAACAAGAGGGAAATAGATTCAGTATATTCAGGATTAAATGCCGGAATTTTGTTTGATTTGCCCGCTGAGGCATTACACATGAATTTCTTTATAAAACGCCAATCATTTGCTAAAAACATCATTAATATTTTTTTTGTTACAGACAGAAGAAAATAAAACCAATTAAACATCTGAATATGACTCTCGTCTATTTTATCATTTTCGAATAACCTTCGCAACCTCATCATGTTCCCATTGGAAATGGCGGTGAAGACCTTGCGGCGACAAAAGAATAACATTATTAAAACTCTAAAGAAAACTTATGCATAAATTGTAAATAATATTTAGTTTATCGATTAGTTGTCAGTTTTCAATCAGATCTCTTCTCGATGAGTAATTTCTAAAAGAGAGAGAGAGATGGGATAAAGCAGGGTGTGGTTGCAGTAAGAGAATGCCTATTTAATCAGAAATTATGTCAATGGACCTCATATAAAATGCGTCAATATATCGCTTTTTATATTCATTATATTAAAAAAAAACGACGTCATAAATGAATATCGGAATATCATAAATAGATATAAAGCAGTCATTCGAATTATAGTAATAATAAAAAAAAAGAGAGGCAGTGAGTAAGAGAGCGAGCGAGGGGTGGGTGAAAGAGAGAGACACACAGAGAGACAGACAGAAACTGAGAGAGGGAGATTTAATGTTGAGTTCATGTTCGTCGTAACACTGAGCGTTCAAGTCGGATAACGCGAAAAAAACAACAAAACTTTTAAACGTTAGCTTAGCCACAAAAGATAAGATGAAAGGCACAGAAAAATTCCACCCCACCATCTAAAATAGGAAAAAAAAAAGTGATGTAAAAGATTTATTTGACATTCATATCTCATATTACTCAAAACAAAAGATTTTGTCGGCTTCTACTTTAAATTGTCATTTTCATTACATGCGATAATACACTCCCCGCACGACATGTATAGTGTGTCGTCTGCTTATTTTTTTATTTTTATTTTGAGTTGATTTTTACAAAAAAATCCAAATATACACCAATATATATTTGGATAAAAATGCATAAAACATATAAAAATAAAAACCAATCGACTATTACTTCTGTATAAAGACACAATTATATTTGTATTTAATTGTTCTCTTTGATAACAATATCAGAAAGAGTGTTTCATTTTGTGGCAGGCACCCAGACATTACTTTTAATATCTTGTTTTTTTTTCGACGCTATCGTCAATGAGAACAACCGCATTTGATCTTGACGGTACTTGTATTTCAGATGTGAAGATTCGGGTCTCAAAAATGTCACTAAAAACCGCCTTCATAATTTCTCAATTTATAAAGTATCGGAATTATTAACGCATCCGGGTTACGATCCGGAGATGACAGGAACGATTTAGAAGGCGAACATGAAACAAACGAGCGGGTTTAGAGTTTCCAATGAAGCCATTTTTCTGTACCGAACTGGGCATCATTCCCTTTAGATGCTAAATGAAATATACACCATCATATAAGTCTATTGGAATATTATTTAAACACACACACACACACACACACACACACAGATTTAAAACTATAAAATGCCATGTAATTCATAAAATGAATTAAAGTCAGTTTCAGACAAATAGGAACGTTTTTATCATAATTTTTTTTATTGGTGACATGAAAAATTCAGTAGAGCGCTTGTTGTAGCGTGATTTTTAACACGCATGTCTCGCAGACTAATTTTTATTTTTGTACAATGATGTTCACCCTGTACAAGGCCCAAGAGCTACTTAAGGTAGAGGTTTACAGTGTAAAAGTTACAATTTATGGGCATATCTGGGTAAGATTAAGTTTCAACCTAGATTGTAGTGACCGGGGAAGCATTCTGTTGCGAGTCGGTTCCACAAAGCAGCGGTTTGTGGGAAGAATCTGTTCGAGTGAAACTTAGATCTCATTAAATGGAATAGGAAAGTGTTGAAAGTGGTTTGCTACAATGTGCGTGGCATCGCGGATTTTAGCCGTGATGGTTAGAACTGGTGAACATTAGTTAGTAGTTCGTCTGAACATTTTCCATAGAAATAGCGATATAACAGCGAGAGGCTTGCAACGTTTCGTTTGTGAGAAAGGGCTTGTAGGGTGGAAAATAATTCGTCACCCACAAGGGCTCGGTGACCCT
Source organism: Acanthosepion pharaonis (assembly GCA_903632075.3). Taxonomy (NCBI): domain Eukaryota; kingdom Metazoa; phylum Mollusca; class Cephalopoda; order Sepiida; family Sepiidae; genus Acanthosepion; species Acanthosepion pharaonis. The sequence continues at coordinate 63,533 of CAHIKZ030000882.1, forward strand.
TTTTAATACTCTATCGAGATTGGAAACAAGACTATACAGCTCCTGCCCATATATGGCAGTAGTACTCCATTTCCGGCCTGATCTGGATTTTATAAAGGTGTAGGATAGCGGGAGGAGTCAGGTACTTACTGTGGCGGCACAGCGACGGATTGTATGTACGAGTCCCACGAGGCCTGCGTTGAATTTAAGCCCCAGTAGGTGCTCAAAGCACGGAGCCTCCCCGAGAGCACCTTTCCATTGCGATAGGTGCTCGTGTAGGGAGTAGTAGGAACTCAGGCTCAGTGAAAACAGGGTTATCAATAATAAATAGACGACGACGATAAATCCTTAGACATAGCTAAGGACTTAAGAACAATTTACTCCAGTAAATAGATTAAATAAAGGGTTCAGTTGGAAATTCTCTGGGGGTTAGCCATATAGATAGTTACCTGGGTGTGGCTGGAGGGCAAAACGCCGAAACATTATGGCAATAAGAACAAAGATGAGGCCATTCGTTCGATTGTATATAATGTAAATAGTAATTGAGATTTATTCAGTACTTTTACGATATTATTTTCTCCGGTTTTTATCAGCAGAACTCAAGTTGTTTTAAGAAATATCCACTTCCATTTTTAGCCAGAATGCAATCTTTTTTATGTACTGTGTCCCCTCAGGACGTAGGCGATCATGGCTCTCCATATTTTTTGTGCTTTGTAGCTCTTAATAAATTTGGTCTTTTAGTTATTTCACCTAAACCTTGTTCTACCATCCATTTACTCAAGCTCACTAAGAATACCCTGTTTTCCTCTGTCCCTCTTGCCTTTAATCTGTCTTGTGAGTATCAGATTTTCCAAGCACTCTTTTCTTATTATGCGCTACCTACCTACCTACCTACCTACCTACCTACCTACCTACCTCTCTCTTCCTGGTGTTAAGTATAAGTTTCCTTTTTGTTTCAATTTTCTCTAAAACTTAGCCGTTGCTCATTCAGTCTATGGTATACTCATCATCCTATGGTATACTCATCATCCTATGGTATACTCATCACCCTATGGTATACTCATCATCCTATGGTATACTCAGCAACATCTCTGTTGATTCAAGTCTCTTTTTTATCTTTGAAAAGATTGTCCAATATTCACTGCCATATAGCAGGAAAGATATCACGTAACATTTCAGAACTCTTTTCTTTGTTCCTAACAATATTTTTCTATTTCTTAATACTCTGCTTAGCTTTTGGATAGGCACTTTGGCTATTCCAATGCGCCTTCGGATTTCAGTGTCACACTTCCCAGCTATTTAAATTTTTGTATAATAAATTATGTTTTTCTCCTTTTATAACGCGTATTTCTTCTTACCAATTTTATTTCTTCTTACCAATTTTAAATCTATTATTCCGAAACTAATGATGAAAAAATGGGATTAATTTTCAGGAGTTAAATCATTTACATATACTTTTAAAACAACACACTTCCTAATATATATATATATATATATATATATATATATATATATATATATATATATATATATATATATATATGTGTGTGTGTGGAGAGAGAGAGAGAGAGAGAGAGAGAGAGAGAGAGAGAGAGAGAGACAAGGCGCATACAAGGGAAACAAATTCGAGAAGAGGAAAACAATAATTTCAAGTGAACTGTTATTTATCTTAGATATATTAAGAAATGCAAGTAAATATAATTCACATAAAAAAAATTAATCAGAATCTGTGTTTTAAGGCAAAAATGATAAAGACATTGATATACGACATTAGATAAATAAAGATTGCTTCAACATTTGCTATTTTGAAATCGTTATCGAAAATTAATCTCAAATTCTAATTTCTGTCAGAAAAGAGTGGTTAATTGCATTTGATTGAAACTCGACAGCTGAAAACATTATTCACTAATTTTCTATTATTCAGATAAAAAAAAAAAAATATCCGGTTAGTGTAACGGTTATCGACGAGCCGAGTTCAAATTCCCCGAATTCGTTATGTTCACTTTCGTCCAAATAACCTCTGGAAATCTATCTTTTCTTACTCACCAGCTAAGTTAAAATAGCAGGGCTGACTGGTTTCTCTGGCAATTCATCTAGTAGAAATAAAACAAAATTCAAAACCAGTCTGACATGGGATGGGCTCCGTCAGTTTATCTTGTTCTAGCCACACCAGTGTTATAGTTGCAGTACATGTAGTCCCAATACGACACTAATAGCTCACGGCAATCGAGATGTGACAAATTAATTTACCAGGACTCTGAGATTTAGGATAATAAACCTACCTACCTACCTACCTACCTACCTACCTACCTACCTACCTACCTCACCGACCGTCGTCGAAATTATAGAGCCAACATTCGGTGTTAATTGTTAACCCTATAATTCTCTCCATAGTATGTATTTCGCCAGGACTACATACAGGAGTTGTCTTCCTAGATCGGTGTCCAACCATAGCTAAAGAGCTCAGACTGTCCTGCTATTTTAACGCATAGCTAGAGTAAGAAGAGATTGATTCAACATTACGTAGTAAAAACAGAACCAGTGAATAAACTTATGCCAAAGCTTTATTGAACTTTACTCTGACTACTCGTCTACTGACGGACATTACAGAGTCCTAGATCTTAAGGGGAGGTAAGTGATGATTTATCAGTACAGAGTATTTGTGCGGAATATAACGAATCCAACCGGAATTCGACGGGAATTTCTCGTTCCGATCCGTTAACTACTACACTTACCTGCACATCTAATGAGATAAATCAATATTAAATAATTTTTTTTTAATGTAGACTCTGTACAATGCCCAAGAACAAGTCGAGGTAGAGGTTTACACAATAAGACATACAGTTTATGGGGATATGTGAGGAAGATAACTTTTAAATCTAGACTTAAACAGGTTAATATTGTAGTGATCGGAGAAGCATCCTCTTGGAAGTGGGTTCCACAAAGCAGCGCTTGTTGTAACGTGATTTTTAACAAGCACGTCTCGTAGACTAATTTTCATTTTTGTACCATGATGTTTACCCTGTACAAGTACCAAGAGTCACTCGAAGTAGAGGGTTACAGAGTAAAAGTTACAATGGGTGTATCTGGGGAATATAACGGTTGAACCCAGACTGTAGTGATCAGGGAAGCATCCTCTTGGGAGTCAGTTCCACAAAGCAGCGGTCCGCGAGAAGAAACTGCTCGAGTGGAACTTACATCTCACCAATGGAATACGAAGGGAATGAGGGTGGTTCGCTGCAATGTTAACAAAATCAAAAATAAATAATGTTTGCTAAAATATTTTGAAAAACAATTAAAGGAAATTGAAGAATAATTGTAGTGGATAAATATTAAAATCAGTCAGTAATCTTTTGTCTTTGATAATCATTAAATATACAACTAATTTTGTTTTTACGATAATGAAAGTAATTAACAAAATCATACAGGTGTTTTGTTAGAAATAGAGGCGAAATATTTCTATCTTTACATCATCCTCACGAAAAGAACTTAATACTGTAAAGTACTTAAATAAATCTAAAAAAAATATTTTTGAATATTTTGCAAAGGAAAGTGCTGTGTATTTGGTTAATTTCAAACCAAAGAGGTCAAGAGTTATCACAGATAGCCATATTGTCGATACCAGTATTTGATCAACACATGGACTGATTGATTTGTTTGTTAAGGTTTATCAACCATTTGCAGGTTATTTAAAGCCAGAAAATATTTTTAGACTATAAGAATTTTTGCGGATAATAATGATTAACAGATACAGGTGCTACTAATTAACCCCTAGCTGTTGGGAGATGGGAGGCGAATTCATATTTTTCCCCAAGGGTATTTGCGCGTAAGTGAATATAACGAACCCAACTCGGCTCCTGTAGTTCCATTTCCTATCCATTAACCATGATATCACCCACAAATCCAAGCTTATAGCAGCTGGTATTACCAAGCGGTCTGCCATCTAGGTATTGACCAGGTTCGACGTTGCTTAACTTCGGTGATCGTACGAGAATCGGTGTTTCAAGGTCAATACGTGAAATTTATTCGTATTTCGATGTTTACCATGTTCGATTTTTAATGAAAAAGATGTCATGTTCTGGGAAAGAAAGAGAAGCATAATCTGTGAGATAGCCATTTTAATTTGAAAAAGACAAAGTAAACGGTTGATTTGTTAAGACGCCTAACGTTAAGTTTAAAAGAGAAACGCGAACGTGCGTATGTACACACACACACACACACACACACACACACACACACACACACACACACACACACACACACACACACACACACACACAGCCGTGAATCAATGTCCACAGACTAATGATAAAAAATGCACGTAATTCAGTGACGTGGAGAATGACAAATTGATCGAATTTCTAAAAGTAACAACAGAAATGGATAGCACATGTAACTAGAAGGCAAAATAATGATATAACGACGACCTTAACTTTCTACGCTACTGAAAACAAAACGTTTGGAAGGAAACTCCTATCAGTACTAGAAAGAGCAATAACAGTTAGTGGACTTGAGAAATCTAATTTCCTGAAAAACTATTTTAAGAAAAAGATTTCATAAATTTCAACCATCACTAACGCTAATTGTTCGGTCAATGAATGTCGAATGTTTCCTGGATGGAAACAGGCATTTTGCCTAATGATTAATCTGGAGCACGCTGCCGATCAAAAGATGGCTATAATCAATGAATTTTTTAAGAAAAACAAACAAACAACAAAACTTAAATGATGAAATATGAACAAGAAATAATAACATGTTTTAATGTCACATATGTCGTCCAACTTGTTTAGATATATCTAAAGTATCGTCTATATAAAATGGTTTTCTCAGTCCAATGATTAAAAATGGCTTCAAGCAAATGAACCCTTTAGGTCTTAACGAAGACAACCTTCATCAGAAGACTCCAAAGACTAGCGCTACAGAACCACAAAAAAGTATTTTACCAAATAACAAAACCGACATCATTTCCAACATCAACAACTAAAATAGAAAACACATTTAACAAGAAGGGAAAATAATATAATCAAGATGCTGACTTTCTACACCACCTTAAATTAAAAAAAATAGGAAGGAAACTCCCATCAGTACTAGAAAGAACAATAACAATTAGTGGACTTGAGACGTCTAATTTCCTGAAAAAAACACTTAAATAATTTTAAAAATTTTATAAATAATAATTAATAATAATAATAATAATAATTAATAATAATAATAATGATAATGATAATAATAATAAATAATTTTATAAAGTTCAAACGATCACAACATTAACTATTCAGTTGAATGTTTCATGTTTGTTTGTTTAGTGGCATATCAACTCCTTATGGATCATTTAATGTCGAAATTTAATTTTCTTGGGAGCATTCGTAATTTTCTTTACAAAAATGTATTGCTGGTAAATTTTATTTTTGTTATATAATATTGCTGGTAATTTTTTTTTTTTAAATTCATTTTTGGTAATTTTTTTAATATGAAAAAGCATTGCTGGTATTTTCACCATAAAAATGTATTTTTATACTTTTATTGTGCTTGACCCAAGTTTGGTGATTAACTATTTGCCTATAGCTGGGACCATATCAGGTGTTAGAACCCGGAAGCAATTGTCACGCTCCTCAAAACTTCCCGATCAGAGACCTTGCTGCCGGATGTAGTTTATCGTCATACGAATGTTTACTGTATGGAAACGGTTAATTTCTCTCTTAGCATTAGTATATACTATTTCGTTGTTATTATTACCATATAAGGTTGCTTTGTTGGTTGTTTTATTTAGCGGCAACCACGATGGGTTATTTAATGCCGAAATCTAAATATCTAGAACACAATTTTATGGCTTCAACTAAATATTTTTGAACGCAATTATATGCCTTCAACTACAGATAAAATTTATTGTTTATCTTTTTGCTATAAAATGTATTGGTGGCCATTTTGCTATAAAATGAATTGCTGTTAATTCTAGTATAAAATGTATTGCTGTTAATTCTGATATAAGATGTATTGCTGATCATTTTACTTTAAAAATTTTGTTGTTGGTAATTTTACTATAAATATGTATTTTTATGCTTTCATAGTGTTTTGTTTTTGTTTTGGGGTTCACTGTTTGCCCATAGCTGGGTCCCTGACGGGCGCTACCACCCTGGGTCAGGGTTGGCCTGGGACCAACAACAATTATGAGATGGGTCCACGCTCCTCGAAACCTTCAATCTCCCAATCAGTGGCCTTGCTGCCGGATGTAGTTCATCGTCATACTTAAGATTAACATATAAAGTAAAAATCTCAAGTCAAAATCCAGATAATAACTACGCATCAGGCTACGGACTTATCGATATAAATTTATGTGTGTAGGGAGCAGTGTGATAAAACTCTTTTGTCTGATTTGAAATTTGTTTCCATTACCTAATCATACATCTTACTTATTATAAAACGCAGATTGTGTGTGTGTGTGTCTGTACGTTTATATATTGGGTCGGATTTCCTACATTTTTCAACCGATTTCAACAAAACTTCACAGGACTACGTAAAATTACCTTGCGGTGGTTCTGACAGCGCCAAAAATTAGAAAAAACGCAATTGTTTTTGCACGAAATCAATTTGAAAACACGATTAAGAGGCATTAATAAAAGGGGGACAACTCATATCGAGTTATACTTATTAATATCGAGTTATCGAGTTATACTTATTATAAAACCCAGGTTGGTTGGTTGGTTGTGTGTGTGTGTGTGTGTGTGTGTGTGTGTTCGTTTATATATGGGATCGGATTTCCTGCATTTTTCAACCGATTTCAACAAAACTTCACTTTTTTTGGCAGGTAGTGTTTCTTATTGTCTTGCACACTTTTTTCTTTATTTTTACATTCAGAATGCTTTAAAAAATCCATTTACAAGACAATTGTTTATAATAAAATTCTATTCAATGGGTAGATTCATAACGATTGAAAACAATGTTTTTGTTTGAGTTTGGGTTTGACCAATTTTAAAAAAAACAAAAAAACAAAACATAAAACTAATTAAGACATACGTGTCCGTCAACCTTAAACAATAATCTTTGTCAATTTTATTTTTCAGTTTTTATGATGGTCGATACTTGATCTATCTCTTACTGTTACATCCCCGGGCAACGCCGGGTGCTTCTGCTAGTTTATATATATAACTATTTTTCCTCGCTGTGTCATCATTCTCAAAGAACGTGTTCAATGCACCTTTGTATAAAATTTGGTTTATCATACTCTAATAAACTACATATCAAAGTACGAATTTTCTGATGTACCTTAGTATAAAATACATGCTCTAAAATTAAAGTGGCTAGAACATGGATGTTACCCCGACATGTAGATAATTACTCAAATGGAAATCGCTAAATATTGTAAACTTGTAAATAGACAACAATTTAATAAGGAGACCGCTTCGAACAAGAATCATCAGAACAAGCGTCCAATTTAATGCCGAGTAGAATTACAATAGCGAACGAAAACGTGAACAGCATATGTTACTTCACATGATAGGACGCAGGTCGTCAATCTGAATCATTTCAAGTCGATGAAGTGTGAAGTCCAGCCTCGTTAATCAAGGTTATTTCAGTGTCTCATTATCAGTTTATTGTTCTTGGTCTGTATTTCTTGCCAAGTAATTATCTGTCGGGAGTCTGGGGGAATGGAAATTGCAAGCGTCGGACATTTGTGAAAAGACGTCATCCTGCCCTTTACTCACACGTCTGTCAAAACGTGGACTACAGTTGAGTTGTCTCTGCTCCACTTGGCCGTCAGTGATTATGAAATCATTTCATCACCTTTTTCATTTATACCTGACTAGCAACCGGATAAATGGCTTGTTGGCCACGTCGTTGTTAGAAGAGAAGTACTATCTCATTAACAGATTTGTGTCATTTCGTGAACCGCTGGGCGTCGCCTCATGTCTGGTGCCTTTATTGTGGTATTGAAAATTTCCTTTTGCATTGGTCATAAGAACTGTCTATTTTTGGTTGTTAGCTGTTAAGTTAGTCTTCAAAATAAAGGCCGATGTTGCGTATTGCAGCAGTTGGTAATAGCAATGCTAAGCCTTTCTTTATAAGGAAGCATTAATTTATAAGGAAACATTTATTGACCGAACAGCTAGTGCTACTTTCGCTTCTATGCAAACATTTTTTCAGGAAAATAGGTTTCTCAAATCCATTAGCTGTTATTGATCTTTCCAGTATTGATTGGGGCGTCCTTCCTTACATTTTGTTCGAAATTACTCAACATAGATTAATTTTATTTTTTTATGATTTCCTCTCAATCAAGACAATAAAGCGACTAAGACGCAAGGGGTTACTGAGTGTTAGAGAATATGAGAAAAACTACTATTATGGAAAGAGAACAATAAAAGAAAAATAATTATGAAGACAGAAAATAACGATGGACATTGCATTTAAATTTCCACCTAAGCAAGGCACTAAAGCCACTAAGACGCAAGGGGTTACTGAGTGTTAGAGAACATGAGAAAAAAAATACTATTAAGGAGGAAGAACAATAAAAGACAAGAATTAAGAAGACAGAAGAAAATACATTTAAATTTAAATATCGAGAGAAACGTGAATGATGCAGAGACACGTAACTGTAAATTTAACTTTTAAATTTAAATTACTGATGACCAGTTTGTCTTAGATGAACTGACTCGCCGATTTTATTCACTATCAGACTGCTTTTGTTTTTGTTTTTGTTTTAATCGCTCTTGCTTCTGCTGTTAAAAAAGTTGGTTCACTCTTTCGTGCTAGACAATTCTCTCTCCAGAATCTATCTGACATATTTATAAGATTACCATTCGTCCATGCTTTCAATATTGCTGCTTCTTGTGCTCTGGTTCATCTGTTATATATTGAGATATTCTTGATAAAATGTAAAGAAGAATCTGCAATGTTATTGGTCCTGACTTGGCATCCCGGTTTCAGTCAATTCACTACCGCTGTAATATAGCTTCCCTGTGCCTTTTCTATAAATAATTTCATTGCAATTGTTCTGGTGAACTTCACAATATGGTACCTAGACTTTATGAATTTAAGCGCAGTACTAGATTGGTGACAAAGTCTCATCATTTTACAGTTGAATTGGCGCGATGTAACCGTGAGTTCTATACTAACAGTTTCTTTTCTCGCACTTCTCGCCTGTGCAACTCTCTCCCGCCTTCTTACTTTCCAGACAAATTAGATCTTCAAAAGTTTAAATGCAATGCCAATCGTTATCTATTGTTTCTTGATTCCTCTTCTTTTATTGTTCGTGTTCCTTAATAATGTTTTTATTTTCTTATTCTCTCAGTAACCCCTTGTGTCTTAGAGGCTTTATTACCTTGCTTGGGGCGAAATGATTAAAAAAATATTCCACATATTAATTCCACTGTTTTTTTTTTAAGAAAGCTGATGTGCTGTACGAACGTCAACGCGCGATAGATTCTGAAATGAATGAATTTTCTATACATGTTTGACTTTATAAATTACATTCTCATCTAATTAACAACACCTTTTTAAGTTGAAATTAGACCCATTACGATGGACGACGAATTTAATGAGTGTGTCGTTTCGTTAAAGATCCCTTTTGTGTTCATATATTCTTTTACTTAAATTCCTAGAAGTTTCACCTATGTATTTCTTGTAACTTTTATTACAGTCTATAAACCTCGATTCAAATTATTAACGAGGTCACAATTTTTCATTTTGTCCCAAAACTACCAGTCGGAATTTAAGGAAATTTTCACAGTATAATGGAAATACGTATATTCGCAGGCTGTATAAAAACTGTATTGTTCTGCGCAACAGGAAACAAACGGTGGTCATTTGCATCATTAACACAATATAGAAGTCTTCCATACTATAAACGAGTGTCATCGTGCATTTATGTGTGGAAAATGTGACTTGGCCCTTTTTGAGAAAGATATTATAATATCTGAAATTTACAAAGGCAATTCTACATTAGAAATATCCACAATAACTGGTAGATATCACGAAACTGTGAAAAGATTTGTTGCAGCTCCTGCGAAGGTACGTAAGAGGGCCGATAAGAGTCACTCGAGGGTTGTTTACCCGACGTTCTTTGTCAAGAATGAAACGTGAAACTGTAAATAACCGAGGCCTGACCGATGGAGCACTTTTCGGAGCAACAGTGTCCAGAAGTACTCGCTATTGTCCTCTGAAAAAAGTCGGGACATCAGTGAGACCAGTGACAAAGTCTCGATTGACAAAAGTATTATGATTTGAGCTGATATTTTTGGAGCTATCATGGTTAGTTTGTGGAGAGTGTCTGACGTTACGAAAATAACCGCAGATATTTATATAGCCTTCCTTAAAGATGACCTGGAATCTTGGCTAAAAAAAGCAAAGAATCTACGCCAGGAAAATCATCGTATTTATGTAAGATAATGCTTCTTTGCATTCAGTGCATAAAACTACGGTGTACCTGCGGAAATGAGGCTTCTGTGGACCTCGGAAGATGAAGTGGACAGTTAATTCTTCAGACTTAAACCCAATTGAAATCTTGTGAAGCATTCTGAAGCGAGGTGTTTATGAGAATGGTGAGAATTTAGAAGCAAGTAAATAGTGAATGCATCACGTGAAATTACATCAGTGGAGATCCAGAAATTGACATGTTCCATGGACCAGCGCTTTTTTTCTCAAGTCATTTTAAAGAAGGTTCACATATCTCATATTAACCAAATTCACTATCCTTTTTGAACTCTCTTTACTTTTTTTTATTTCCATTTAATTTAATCTTAATTAATCTATGTATCCATAAAATCTGTAAATGAAGCAATTAAAGTATTATTTTCTTTTTTCTTTTAACGGGGTTTTTATTACACCTCACTGATAATTTGACACACTAATTATTTAAGTAAATTAGGTAAATGACCGTAACATCTGTTCCTTTTCCTAGAACCTTACATTTTTTATAGAGTAGATGTATATGCATATTGTCATCATTCTCTGATAATTTTGTTAAATTCTAACCAGTAGTTTTTGGACAGGATAGAAAATTGTCATCACGTTAATAATTTGAAACGTAGTGTAATTTAAATTCCTGCTTCATGTTTTATGTTGTTATTATATTGTTTTGTATTAATTAAATCTCTTATTGCTTTAGAAATAATTGTAACAAGTTTTTTGTTGTATTTAGATTAATTCTAATTGTAGCTGTTATTGACTTCGTAGTTTTTGTTTCTTGTTTTATGTTTGTTTCCTAATATTGTAAATCTGATGAACTCTTCTTTTAGTATTTGAAATGATTAAGAGTAAATAACAATAAATAGAATAGGGTAAATTACCCTAGATGTGTCAAAATCGAAATGTCCTGGGGTAGTGAAGGTGATATCACATTTTCCCTGAACAAATCGATTCTAAAAGTCGTCACGCCGAGCAACCAATCCGAAAATTCTTTCTGTCAGAATTTCTGGAATGACGAGTTATTTACATGCGGACTCTTCACCTCATCTTTGTTGTTATCACAAAGTTTTGGCTGTTGGGCTCTCCGGTCATCATTAGTCTTTTCTAGAAGGAAAATAGGCGCAACCGCATCCAATCGAATAACTTTCCTCATTTTTCACATTATTCTTTCATAGTTACCATTTTGTGTGATGTGCTTATCATACTAAATCATAGTGAAAAACGTGCTTCTGTAGAATATCATAATAATACGATTTGGAGCTATAAGTTTTTATTCTTATTTTCAAAGCTTTACAAATTACAATCTATTTTTAAGTATAAATTATAATCAGAATTGATTAATATTTTCTCCTCTGAAAATGTTATTGAAGCAGAAAAGTATATATGAGCATATATAGAATTGCGGGGTAAAATGTCATCCATAGAAACAGTCGTGAGGGAGTAATGGGAAATACTATTTGCCGGGTGTTGGTGTATTAAATTACAATTTGCTTTACAGTAGTCGATGTACTTTTACATATTTATAACCCTTTCTTTGTAATTTTGCGCTATCCAAAGAGATGATTCTGCAACAGACACATATAATAACTATTTTCGATGTAAACTTTATTCATATTTTCTCATTTTCGTTATTCTCTTTATAATGCCTTATTGTCTCAGGTTGTAGATATTTCAAAAACTACTTAAATAATAATAATAAAAAAAAACTTTTGTAACGACTTTTAACAAGTCATTCCGTTTGGATAACGATCGACTAATGTTTTTAATTGACTATTTTATAACGAAATCTTTGAATGAAATCATGGAAACAGAAACCGCATTAACATGAGCTTTAATAACTTTTCCTGTACGATCACCGAAGTTAAGAAACATCGAGCCTGGTCATTACCTAGATGAGTGACCGCTTAAGAATACCAGGTGCTGTAAGCTTGGATGTGCAGGTGGTGTAATGGATAATGGCTCAGAATTGTTAATCGGAGAGCCAATTTCCAATCTTAGGTGAGTTCGCTATATTCGCTTAGGCACAAGATAAATGGTTAATTAGTAAGACTTGTATCGCTCAACCATTACTATCTAAAAAAAAGAAGAAAAAATGACAATCTAGAAATAATTTCTGGCTTTAAATAACCTGCAAAGGACTGATAAACCATAGCAAACGAATCTAGCAAATTTAATAACTTTTGTAAAGGCACGGTGGAGTAATGGATAGCTGCTCGTATTGAGGAATCGGAGAGTCGAGTTCGAATTCCAGTCAAATCAATTACATTATGCTAATACCCTTGGGAAAGGTATGAATCATCTTCTTTCTTCACTATGGGTAAATAACAGTACAAACCAGGTTCTATAGCTTTTGATTGCAACTGGTCTACCGCAGAAAGAAATGGCAACCTACTGAGGGAAAAAATCTGCCTCGACAGTCATGCATCGAAAGTAATTTTCTGTTTTTCAGAACCAATTGTAATGAGGAATGCATCATTCTAACTGCTAATCACACATAGCAGTTAAGAATGAATTTGGTGTACACTAACATACTTTAGTTTGTATATGGCAATGGCAACCTACACAAATGATTAAAGGAAAAAATGTTGTTCTCCTCCATAACAACTGAGAGTTGCCTGAAGCCCGAATAACACAAGAAATCATTTTGGAACTTGTTTTCTCTGTTCTATAATCAGCCACCATATTCACCTGAGCTGGCACCAACCGATTACGACCTTTTTCGATCGTTGCATTGATTGGGGAGGGGGGCAATTTTCTGTAATGAAAACTTGATTCATGATGTCGTAGAAAACTGCTCTCATCAAAATCTCAAAAGCTATGGAAGAGCTGCTTGAATTCGTAACCAGTCATTGCAAATAATAATGAATATATAATTAAATAAAATTAAATTGTACTTTATTTTTTTGAAGAATAAAATAAATAAAAGAAATTATTTATGTTTCAATCTAATAAATACTCAGTTCGAGTTGGACAAAAATGCTCACAGAGCATTTTAAATGAAATCGTCTTCAATCATTAACGTAAATTCTCTTTAATGATATTGTCTTTCTTTTTATTTTTAGTGTATATAATTAGCACCTCACTATATATGGCAGCAATATTCAAAGCATGGGCGAATGGTAGACTTATAAATATGTAAGATATAATTATTCAAGTAATATTGGATAGTTTCTAAGTGTTAAATGATATTTCTCCTTTTGACTTAAAAACCTAAGTAAATTGAGAATTGTGGGCAGATGAAGAGACATTCCCCATCCGTACCGACAAGACAGAACCTATCCCATCATCCTGAAAAAACCTTTGAAGCCAAAGCCCGCATTAACCTTGGCACGAACTCCAAAGTTTGTTGCAGAGATTTCATTTCGTTAATGAAGCTTCGTTTCCGGTTCTTTGTTGGCAGAGTTATCTATTTGGCACTGACAGCTCAATCAACATTTTCTTCACAAAGTAATATATCATTGCTTTTTATTGAGGATATCCGAAGTGAATGGCGGTGCTTATAAAACGAGGGCCTTTTTGAGTTTAATTGAAATACAAATTTACGTTCGATTCACACAGCTATGATCAAACTAATATTTATTTTTTGATTGAAAACTGAACGCAAAAAATCTTTCGGAAGTATATATATTTAACGAAGTTTAACACACGCACCAGCGGAAAACAAAAATAATAATAATAATAAAACGGCGTGTGAAAAGGAAGTTTTTCTTCTGGCACCGCTATTACTGTATCGCGGTAAATTTTATTGTTTTAAAAAGCTAATTTAGGAATTTTAATAAAACCTAAACATATGAAACTGAATTTATGAATTCTTTTTTTTTCCTCGAGAATTGACAAAATAATCAAACTTTTTATTTTATTAGATTATTTCCAAGAATAAATTTATATTTACAAGTTTATAAAAATCTGTTAACCAACAAATATGCAATACTTATCATTTAACTTATTATAAAGAATGATCTATGGAAACAGTTGTTTTTATTATTCATTTATAAAAATATCCGTGAACAATAGAACAAGAAAATTTAAGTAAACACATGACGAGTGACTGTCATTATTACATAATGAAAAAAATTCCGGACATTTCTTTCATTTGCTCACGTCACATAAATTCATTGAAAGAGGTCACTTTGACGTGGTGTAATGTTTCGCAAGTTTCTCTCGCTAGATCATTTACGACCAAACAGTGAATTCGATCATCACTGGGTACCCCGTACTTTTGGCCTTGTGCCACATCTAAGCTACGCTTAGAAAATCATTTGGGCACCTTGAGGCGGTGTAATGATCAGCAAGTTTGTCTCGCTTGAACATCTAACGCTTAGAAAATCAGCATAAATTCACTAAAAGTGGTTGCGAGCATTTAGATTTATGTTTCTTTCTCAATAATTGACAAAGAAATTGTTAAACATTGTTTATTCGACTTTACATTTACAAGAATAGTGTCCAGTACTTTTGTTGTCAATTCTCGAGAAACAATAGAATGTATAAATCTAGTTTCATATGTTTGGGTTTTATTAACATTCTAAAATTAGCCTTTAAGAGTCTTAAATTAAGACTATAAAATTTTCCTAGGGAGTGTACAGTAATAGCGGTGTCAAGAGAAGAACCGCCTTTTTCACACACCGTTGTTTTATGGGTACGTATGTTAAACTCTGCCATATATTTGTTGCTATAGAAAGGAAACCAAAACGTATACAATTGGTTTGTTTGTTTGACGGTGTATCGACTCTTTCTGGGTCATTTAATGACGAAATTTAATTTTCTTGGGAGTTTTAAAGTAATAAAAATATATGTTATTCTGCTTTCACAGTTGAGTACATGGCAGTTGATACTCAGCTTTTGTGCATATATATGTTTGTGTGGACATAATTACTAGAGGCAGCGATATGTGTATTTTATTTTGTAGTTCTTTTGAAGTTATATTTAGGAATATAATTTGATTTCTTTAATAAATTGTAGCATATTATATGGATTAATGTCATGGAAGAGTTTTTTCGTGTTGTTTGTTTGGTTGATTTCATTTAACGGCACATCAACCTCTATGGGTCATTTAATGCCAAGATCTAAATATTTTGAACGCAATTGCATGCCTTCAACTACAGACAAAATGTATTGCTGGCCATTTTGCTATAAAAATGTATTTTTTATACTTTTATAGTGTTTTGCTTTTGTTTAGGGGATCACTATTTGCTCATAGCAGGGATCCTGACGGGTGCTATCAAGGACAATTATGAGGTGGTTCCACGCTCCTCGAAGCCTCCAATCTCCTTATCAGCCGCCTTGCTGCTGGATGTAGTTTATCGTCATACTTAGGACTATATGCAAGTGGAGTATCGAATGTATATTAACTTATCTATATTATTTCTAGGTAAGTTCATTCCCATTATATTTGAGTGGGTGTTCAGATCGATATGTTTGTTAATGATTTTAACACAGCAGCCGGTTGTTGGATATATCAGTGTAAACAGATTCATTGATCTTTCCGTTTTTACAAGCCTGCAAGTGCCAAAGGTTTGCTGCCTAGTAGCTGCATCCGGTGTATGCAATTACAGAATCAATAAATATTGTAACATTTTTCAGTGAAGAAACTGCTCCTCAGTTGCACATAGCTTTAGAAGAAAAAAAATCTTCTGTGTGCCGTGTGCCCTTAGGACATGGGTGACCATAGCTCTCCACAACCTTCTATCTCTTGTAGCTCTTAGCAATGTTTACACCTTTGCTAAGACTTTCACCCCACGTTCAGCTATCCATTCCCGAAAACTAATCTGATAGGAAGCCTATCATTTTCTCCCATGTCCTTTTTGCCTTCGATGTATCCTGTAAGTGTCAGCTTCTCCAGGTCTTCTTTTTTTAATTATGTGCTCCAGAAATGAACATCTAATGAGAAAAGAGGGCTTGGAGAATTTTAATTTCAGCTGTCTCTTTCAAGTGTCCTTTTCACTTCCATTTTTCTTAAGAGTTCTTTGTTGCTTACGCGCCCTGTCTTTGGTATTCTCAGCCTTTTTCTTTAGAACCACATCTCTGTTGCCTCCAGTTTACTCTTCGTGTGCGAGGAGATTGTTCAGTATTCAGCCTCATATAGGAGGTCCTTATACTGCATAACGGTTCTGCACTCTTTTCTTTGTTTCTAACGAACATTTCCCGTTTCTGAGTGCCTTGTTCAGCTTTTGGAATGCATCCTTTAATATTCCAGTCCGTCTTCGGATTTCGGTGTCATATTTTCTATGCCACTGTTTCCAGACATAAAAAGGAACGCTTGTTAACGACTTCCTTACAGCATTTTGGTATCATTAACAGGTTTCACCTCCCATACAGGACTCCAATAACATCACAAAAATGAATGCAATATGAATTCAACATAGAGAGTGTATATAATAAGATAGCCAAAGATCAAACCCCCAATTGTCTGACCTCAACTGCATTTAAATAACTTATACAGAAAAATTAAATAAGTTTGCTTCACGACTATCGAAAGAAAAGCCAATTTCAGACCTGCGCTGGGCAAATCTGTTTTCTGTTACAGAAGAATAAATAATTTGTAATTTAATATTTTCAAGAATTTGGCAGGGAACTGAATCTCGCTAGGCGTGATTTATTATCGTAACACTTAAATGATATTTTCCTAAAAGTATCAGGTACTGTTGAACTGGAATATTTACCGAGTTAGCCTCCGTTATATCTACGGTCAAATGACTGAGAAAGCAGAACAAATATTATGCCCCGTCCTTGATTACAGGTTCGAATCATACCCGAGTCCTTTCTCTGACTAATAGTGGCTTTAAATGGTAAATTTAGTGGCTTTCAATAGTAAATTGAAAATGGGTTTCGATTTTACGCTAGCGCCAATTAGAGGAAAGCTAAGTAAAATGAAATTTCAAATAGAACTCAAGTTTGAATATTGTTCCTTCGAATTAAAAGTCAATGGGCGGAAACAACTCTTATCTGTGCACGGCCTGCTCGTTTCGGGGGTGGGGGTGGGGGCAGAAATAGTTTTATTTTTATTGTTAGATAGCATTAGGAGCATTTAGTTTTAGGTAACGTCATTAAATAAAATGAACGCTTTTAACGATATTTTAACTGCTGTTCTATCAGCCTGTACTCTTTTTTTATGTGTCGCCTTTCTTCAGGATGTGAAAGATCATCACTCGTAACAACATCCTACTTTTTGTAACTCTAATCAATATTTCTTCTTTTACTATTCTTTCTAATCTGGCATCATATAGATAATCTCGTTAGGTAGTTTACTCATTGTTTTTCTCTTTACTTCTTGTCTTCATCATGTTATTTGAGTATCAAATTCTCCAAGCCGTCTTTCCTCATTATGAGCCAGAGAAACCGTTGTCTCTTTCTAATTATAAATAAAAGTGTAATTTTGTTTCCATTTTCCTTAAAACTTTCTAGTTGCTCATATATTTCGTCCATGGAATTTCTATTTTCATCGCTCTGTAGAAGCACCTTTCTGTTGTCTCAAGTCTTCTCTGTGAGGAAAATGTTCAGCATTCACTGTCATATAGGAGGATTGCTATTACATAGCAGTTCAGCACTCTTTTTTCTTGATGCTAACAGAAATTTGCTGTTTACGACTTTGTTTAACTTTTGGTAAGCATCTATCAT
The DNA here is from genome assembly GCA_903632075.3 of Acanthosepion pharaonis. NCBI lineage: Eukaryota > Metazoa > Mollusca > Cephalopoda > Sepiida > Sepiidae > Acanthosepion > Acanthosepion pharaonis. Next base: position 81,527 of record CAHIKZ030000882.1, read on the forward strand.
TAATTCAATACGCCTTCGGATTTCGGTGTCATGTTTTCCGTCATGTGTTGAAACACTTCCCCGATATTCAAATTTCTGTAATGGCTTGATTCATAACTCGTATCCAATTCCTAACACGCATCTTGCTCTGTCTCTTTTGCTAACGACTATACAGTCTGCCTCCTTACAAATTAAATATAATCCTTCCTTCCTGCTTTCCTTTACTACCTTGTCTAGGATTTCCTTCAGTTTTCCTTCTGTGTCTCTCATCAACTCAGTGTCAACTGTATATCTTATGCTGTCCAGATTGTGTCCACCAATTCTTTTATGATCGCCTCGCTGTAAAGGTTAAATGAGAAGATGCAAACTTGTCTTAGGCATCTTTCCGTACGAAAGCTGTTTGTTCATAGGAAATGTTCCGGATTATTTTAAAATCAAAAAAATCAAATTTTATTAGAAGAGTGCATTAAAATGTTCAAAATTAAAGCATTTTATGTATTGATTCGCACATTGAAAAATATTAGAAAATAAACATGTTCTGAAAATTGGTATTAGACGCAAAAAATGTACAATTTATAGCGAAAATACTGTAAATAACCGAAAGTGTTCAACGTTTAAAAATTGGATTGCGATTTGCTAGAGTCTGTTAGCATTCTGAGAACCCACTTTGTACAAACATCTGAGTAGCTAAGAGAAAGCATTAAACTGCAGAAATTATCATGTCTCACATGAAGGTTTAGCAACAGGGATTATTCTGGTTGCTACAATGAGAATATCTAATCGTCTGGCTTAATCCTGATTCACAAGCAGCTGACCTGCTACTGAGAGATCTATCACTAAAGTCAGTTTCTCTTCTCTCTTTAGGATTGACTCATTTTCATACTAGGTTTAAATCAAGTGCAGCGTTTCCATAAACATTCACCCCCACGGATTGACTGCTGCAGATTCTTCTTTAAAAATAGAAGTGATATGACAAGTCTTTGGTTTCTACTCGTGTCCAGGAGAGACAGCCATTTTGAAAGATGATTATGAGTAGAAAAAGCGATAGGGTTCTCCTGCTTTTGTGACATGGTGCAGAGTCCTGTTACCATACAGAATGTCATCTAGCAGCCACTCTCTTGATCTAGGACGGCATTATCTCTTCAAGGCACGATGTAGGCCTCCGTGTTGAGTCTGAGGCCCTGTGGGAAAATGAATCGAGGCATAACATCGCCATCACTAGTGATTACTTCAAACACCTTCGTAATCACCATCAGACTCATCCAACTCTTTCTGAATCCTCTTCACTTTCCTCAGATCGACACCCAAACACTCTGAAATGTTTGTATTGGAGCTTCTGGTGTGAATGCCAAGCAGTACATCATGCCGTTTCCAAACTTTTGGCCGAGTGAATTACGTCATGGTACTCTTTTTCGCACAGACGGTGCCCAACTGACTCTACTATACTGTGCAATTGACAACATCAAAAACAAACAACGCGTATGCGCAAAATTAAAAATACAATATAGCGACAATTTACTCATCGCACCCTGCATAAATGTATACTAAAAAAAAAAATAAAAAAACAATAGAAAAATGTCGACCAGGACATTTCTATCATTAGGAGTAGCAAACAAAAATAAAATGTTCATTTATCTGTCTTAATATGAGTCTCGTGGAGGTTACATCCACTCGTTAGAAGGATTGATAGTATAACTTAATATATTAATATTTTGGCATTCTTTTGTTAAGTACATATTATTTTATTTAATTTCTTTATTTCTTCTTCTTCTTCTTCTTCTTCTTCTTCTTCTTCTTCTTCTTCTTCATTTTTGCATGTGATGAACTGCATTGATTAATCAAATATCGTATTTGATCATGCTACCATAATCTCATCAAAGCCTTTCAAAAATATTACTCTACACTCTCATCGTATAGATTTTACAAGTACATGTTTTATTACTGACTTGTATGTTTTATATTTCATTGCCAATTATTCATAGAATAAGACTATCTTTTGGATAACTTAAAGCTGTAAACAGAATTTAAAACGAAACCCCAAACGAGTTATCTCTAAGTTAGTCTCTTAACAATGAACAAAGTCGATTTGGTATTTACTCGGCCGAGCCATGCATGCCAACCTCTCTTCCGATATTGAAATGCAAATATACCAATATTCAAAGTCTGGCCCTATTCCCGTTCAGAATATCATAACATTCATCGACAGGGAAAAGCACATATGTTAAAATGTAAGCACCAGCCGACAGACACTCTGCCATAGATTCATTAGCGTCCGTCTTTCTTGTTAATACTTACACATCTTCGGTGGAAGTCGATAAATCTTTCTTTACCAAATGAGCCTGAGCGTGTACCCTTCGATTATTTCTTAATAATGACTGTGCTTGTCTAAATTAAGCGCGCTGTTATTTTTATTGCTGCATCAGCACTGTTACTAAGGCGCTGTGCAAACCGAAATCAAAATAGTTTATTTGCTAGACAAGTAGTCTCGTTGCGCGTATTACCAGCAAACATAAGACTACAATTATAGGACGGAGAGCAACTATAGACTACGAATGTGTAACAATCACAGAGATATTTCTGTACATTGCACTATTTGATATTTGCCGCATAAACGTTAGGTTTTTTTAAGATATATATATATATATATATATATATATATATATATATATATATATATATATATATATTCATTTTTCCGCCAGTTATTCTTAAAACAAACCTGTCTGTCTTGTCAGTTATTTGTTATATTCACATTTTGTTTATTTTGACGAGAAAAATGAGGCTTGTTTTTTTTTTTAAATTTCATTTTGTTGGGATACGAAATTGGAGAATCACTTACGGATTTGGTTCAGTAGTTAAAAGTACTGATTAGATCACCAAGAAAGCTCAAGCATGCATCCAAATGATCTCTTGCTTTCGCTAAAGCTATATTGTCTTATCAGCTGGCTTCAGAATACGTCGGCTGCAACTCCTATAGAAAAGTAAAACACCCCGCAAAAGGGGTCACCTACCGAGTGAATGCTTGCGGACTAGGATACATAAGATACTGTTGGGACCTTAAAAATAGTAGCAGTAATAACCCTTAAATAAAATTCATATCAGCAGTAGCTCTCGAATATAAAAACACGTGAACCATAAATTAGCTCTCTCTTCTCCGGGCTTTCCTCTTTCGAACTGTGTGACATGAACTTTCCACGCTGAAACTCCAAGGGTTATGAATGCTTCACACTAAAACACACCAACACAGACCTCTACAACATATTCATGAACATTTCATTGTGTATGCAATTTACTCATATTTCAGTGTTTGAAATGTGCTTCTAACGAAAGAAACTCTTGTTTTAAACTTTCCTTTTGTCAATTTTGTTTTTAATGTCATCTTTGCATCAGTTGGTATGCTATTTTGTGCATGTACTCTTCACACTGCCATTATTCAATGAACTATAAAATGTTTCTGTAAGAAACCTTATACATTTAATTATTAAAGTAGTTAATCACTAAACTGGTGACAACGGAAAAATGCTTTTATACAAAAAAAAGGACATATTATTTTTTCTAAAAAATAGTGTATTAAAACTTCACACTAGTAAGATTTCACAAGTTTTAATTTAAACGGATTTTTATTTAAAATTGGGCTACATTCTGTAAATATTTCTTGCACTAACTACAGATAAGTTTTTCATTTTTGTATTTCATTTTTGAAATTTTATACAGGATTTTCTCTTAGTAATTTTCGGAGAAAAGCAAAATCTTTAACTAGATTTGACTTTGAATTAACAATATTTTTTGATAAAATATTTTATAAACTTTAACAGTGGCCTATAATAACAGTTAAAATAAATATATATATTTTTTTTTCACAAAACTTCTTAGAAAGTCCTGAAATAGCGGGAATAACGCAGCCACTGACAGACCAATTGACCCCCATATCATTTTCGTCATTTTTTCTTTCTCCTCCTCAGCAACCCTATTAACCTAATTACTACTATGCAAACATAGAGCAAGGCAGTGTATGAGGTCTATAGAAAATTATTTCAAGTTAATAAATAATAATAAGGAAAGGAATTTAATTTTACGAAATGAGCAACGTCTCTGCCCTATTTTAAATCGCCTTACCGTCTTATATATTGTTTTCCATTAAGATTTTTTCTCAGAATATTTTCCAAAATAATATTCTATATTATTAATTGGTGAATAAGAATATTTTTACGTGCTACAACTTTTTAATAATGTTTATGCATGCACATTTATTTTTACAAAACCAGTAAAATTGCTTAAAAAACCCCCAAAAGCTTACACACAACAAAAAAAATGAAGGGGACCCGAATTAGCGGCTGTTTTTGAAAATATACCTGTATTCACTAACAATGACCCGGAACTGTTTTTTTTCTCCGCTTGGAAGCCGTTTTTCTGATGAAAAATATTTCATCACTAAAAAAAAAAAAAAAAAAATGTTTGCGTAGTTCTTGCATGTCGGAGTTAGCTCCTCCTCAGCTCCTTAACCCTTCCCCTGGGGTCTCTCTCCTCTGGCTATAAATACTGGCTGACCCTTCGCCTCGATCTCTTTTTTCCTCAGGCCTTCAGCCTTATACCACCTCGCAGATGTGAGCTCTCACAGATACAGTGTTTCCCAATTTCTAGGGAACACGCTAAGAACAATACACGTACGTACGAATACTCAACACAACACACACAATAATATTCACCACACGCACTCTGTCCATGTGCTTGTAACCTGTAACTTGTACTTGTTGTTAATACATATATTTGTTTGTATATAATTATTGGTCTTGTTGGTTTTTCTTTGGACTTAACGTAAGTCCAACTTTCTCATGTAGTTAGACCGGCTAGCAGGAAATTCTACTCACATGTATTCTTCACATCATCACCCCACGGTCCTCTACATGCATTAGCTCAAGAAACAGCTACGTGTCTACGAGATCTTCTGTTAAATCCATCACAAAACAACCCGTACAACAAATTAAAAAAGGATTTAATACTCTGAACTTCACTATCTGAGAGGAGGAAGCTGCAGCAATTATTGGAAACGGAAAGATTGGTAGATAGAAAACCATCTCAACTTCTGCGTCATTTACCAACTCTGTCCGGCAATATGTTGTATGATAGTGTTTTACAACACATATTTATAAGAAACCTGCAACAAATGTGCAGGTATCCTTAACGGCAATGGGAGACAATGCACCCATGAATACGATGTGATACGGCTGGTAAATTGATGGAAGTCATGACTCAAGACAACCTAGTTGGAAGTGCACGAGTTCCGAATGATGAAATCATCTAAATACTGGAGGAAAATAAATTGTTGAAAAGGAAAATAGGGGATTTGACCAAAGGATTCAATAATTGTAGATACCAGCATCGCAGTTTGACGAGAAGCAGACAAAAATACAGCAGCAAGTCAAAAGGAAGAAGGGATATCTGTTATCACCACAAGAGATACGGTGACAGGAATACAAAATGAATAACTCCTTGCAATGACAACTCCCAGGGAAACGAATAAGCCATCAATCTTCGTTGGCAGGACATTTTGACATTTCAAACTCAAGTAGACTCTTCCACATAATCGATAGAAATTAAAAAAAATATTCCTGATCGATAGTGGAACAAAAATATCGCTAATCCTCGCTTCCCAGACAGACAAATTAAAGGGCCAGGGAAAACGAGCCGTGAATGGTTCGATTATACACGTATATGGACATAAATGCATGGCACTTAATTTGTTGCTACGACGTGATTTCCAATGGACTTTCATCGTGGCCGACATCACTATACCAATTTTAGACGCGAACTTTTTGCGCTATTATGGTCTGTTAATCGATATTAAAAGAAAACAATTGATTGATACAAAGACTGACGTCAAGTCTATTGGCTGCCTAAAGTCTGCAACAATTCAAATTTGGCATAAGCAAAAGAAAATTCCGAATTTTTGGAAATATTGTTCAATTACCATGACGTAAACGAACCAAAATTCAACACCTCTATGAGAAAACATGGCACCACACACTGCACTGAAATAACTGGTCTACTTGTCTTCTCAAGATCTCGTCGGCTTTCACCTGATAAACTCAAGATTACCAAGTAGGAATTCCAGAATTTAGCACACCTCGTAATACTTCTCCCTTCGAAAAGCGAGTGGTCTTCGCCTCTGCACATGGCACCAAAACAGAAGTCATACTCATGGAGACCTCGTGGTGATTACCGTAAACTTAACGCGAATACTGTTCCTGATTTGTACCCAATTGCTAATATTCAAGATTTTACCAGTCAACGACATGGAATTAAAATCTCCTCAAAATTTGACCACATCCGAACCTACTATCAAATAAACGTAGTGGACTCTCACATAAAGAAGACATCCATTACAACGCCATTTAGGCTTTACGAATATTTACGTTTACTGTTCCATTGATGACGTGCTTACTGCCAACTCTAACATAAACGGTATTTGCAAGATGTTTTTGAAAGATTTCGAAAATATGGTGTTGTAGAGAATTCAATTAAATGTAAATTTGGATTGTCTGAAGTTGACTTTTTAGTTTATAAGATTAATGAAAACGCTATCAAACAATTACCTGAAAGAACCGTAGCTATTCGCTGTTTCCAGGTTCCAAAATCTTTAAATATTTACACCAATTCATTGGCATGGTGGATTTTTATAGGAAATTTATTCCCAATTTGGCGGAAATAGTTTCCCCATTGAGAGATGTTCTTCAAGGACAAAAGAAAAAGAACTGTGATATAAATCTTTCTGAAAAAGAGGTGTCTGCATTTAATTTGGTAAAGAGAATGTTAGTAACCTCACTTTTCCTAATCATGAAACAGAGTTACCCTTGGCAGTAGATGCATCGAGTTTTGCCATTGGAGCAGTCTTGCAACAACGTGAATCAGATGTATTGTTACCTGTGTCTTTCTTAAAGAAATTATCAGAAACCGCTACTCAGTACAGCACTTTCGGGTGATAATTAATGGCAGTTTACTGTGTCATCCGACAATTCCGACATTTCTTGGAAGGTAGATCTTTTCACGTGTTCACATAAACCTTTAATCCAAGAAATTACGGCGAAATCGGATGAACTATTCTCCTCGGGAACTTAGGCATCTCGATTTCATCGGCCAATTTACAACTGATATTCGACATATCAAAGGCTCTGAAAACATTCTAGGAGATACACTCCCCCAGGAATATTTCAGCAATTAATATATGTCCAGTCATCGATTTTAAAGCTATTGCAGCTTCCCAAAAAGATGATGAAGATCTAAAAGCTCTTCTGGAGGACAACAATTCTTCATTACAAATGAAGGAAATATATATTTCACAGGTGAAACATTCAGTTTGGTGCGACATTTCTACAGGAAATTTGCGGTCTTTCCTTCTGAAAAACTCTCTGTAGGAAACTATTTACACTCTGTACTCAATATGACACCCAGGGATAAACGCGACCTGCAGGTTAATTAGTAAAAATTATATATGACCCGGAATTAACATGGATACGAGGGATTCGACACGTCATTGTGTACTATGTTAAAAGGCTAAAATAGTGAGATCCGCTTATACATTTTTCCCTTTCCTGATACTCGATATAACCATGTCCATATCGACATTACCAGACCATTTCTTCCCTGCCATAAACATTACTATCTCCTCACCTGCACTGATAATAATTCCTGTTACTGGTATCAGTGTGAAATCAGTTTCACAGGGTTTTGTTTGGTGTTTCCACAACCATCACCACAGATAGAAGAACACAATTCGTATATTCACGCATCGCGTCTCTAATCACCCAGCTTGGTACAGCCAGATTTCGTACAACTGCTTACCATCCTGAAGTTACCGGTATGATAGAACGTTTTCGTTGTTCTCTGAAGTAATCCATGTAAAAAGCATTGGATTATTCTTCTTGGCTTCAGCATATTCCATTAATAATTTTAGCGCGAATAACAGCTGTGAAATCTGATTCACAGAGTTCTGCAGCCGAACTTGTATATGGCCCACCTTTACGTCTACCAGGATAGTTAATAATCAAACCAAATGAACCACTCTTGGATCCTGATTCAGTTGTAGATATACTGAGATTGAAGATGTCTCAAGTAACATCCCCATCGCCTCGACAATCAACTCATGTAACATATGTGCCAGAATCACTCAAAAACTGCAACTTTGTGCTAGAAGAAGACAATGTAACCAAACATCCCTTACAACCAGCTTACAGAGCTCCTTATAAGGTAGTAAAACGTACAGAGAAACATTTCACAGTTGTGATTAATAATAGGCAAGAGAAAATTTCTATTAGCCGACTAAAACCGGCACATTTCGAAAATATTGGTGATGATTCATTAGAAGCCACGAGGCAGACACAACCTAAAACGTCAAAGAGCAGTCGTCATATAAGATGGCCTAAGAAACTATGTTCTTACCTAACATAATAAAATTCTCTTTCTTGAGATTGTTGTACAACTATCTCGCTTGAAAGGGAGCAATGCAGTGACCGTAAAGATAGTATCAGTAGCAGCACTAAAATAAAATTCGTATCAGCAGTAGCTCTCGAATATAAAAACAAATGAATAGTAAAGTAACTCATTTCTCCGGGTTTTCCTCTTTCGAACTGCGTGACATGAACTTTCCACGCTGAAGCTCCAAGGGTTGTGAATGCTTCACACTAAAACACACTAAGATTGTAATTCTACTATAACATATTCATGAACATTTCATTGTGTTGGAAATTTGCTTCTAACGAAAGAAACTCTTGTTTTAAACTTTTGTTAATTTTGTTTTAATAAATGTTATCTTTGCATTGCAAATCAATTGATCTGTTACTTGTGCATGTAATCTTTACACCACAATTATTCCATCTGCTATAAAACGTTCCCGTAAGAAACCTTACACATTTAATTATTGAAGTAACTAATCACTGAAATACGTCTGTGAAGGCCTATGTGATTGGCTAGTTTTCTGAAGCCCATAAGATCAATGCAAGTGTCTCGCAAGATTCTCTCCTCGATCCTACCATCTTTTTTGTCTTTATTATCGATTTGCCGGGGAACAGTCTCAGATCATTAGCAAACATCTCTGTAGATGATAAGCACAGTTTATGGAAGCACCCCCCAAAATCAAAATGATTGGAGCCTTGCAGATGATCCCCCTTCTGATCTAGCTCTAACAGCTCAATGGGGGAAAACTGGATTGTTAACCTTCACTATGTCAAAAACAAAGCCAGTATCATTTCATCATCACCAATCAGAGTCTGAATTTTGTTTTTCAGTCAAGATGAACTGTTGCACCCTCAACAAGGAACCTATTGGGACAGGCCACGTGGAACTCATATAGACGATCTATCTTTAAAGATGCTGGGAAAATGAGCGGCTTGTTCTACCGGATTCCTTTTGCCATGTCCTATCATTATAACAGCCAAATTAGACCGAAAATGGAATATATCTGCCATATATGGGCTGGATCTGCTTAATCATCCATTTGCAGGTTTTATAGAGTTCAAAACTGTTCACGCTGCCTTGCGAAGGATTACTTATTTTCCATCCTACAACTCCATTGATGCAACGTCGTAAACTTATTACTAATCTATCGTTATTTCCATGGCAAATGTTCAAATGATTTCCATCCTTTTGACACTTACAGCCCAGATTCACCACATTACGATCATGGAGTCAAATCACCCTCATTTCCTTCATATTCCAATTGTAAAGAGGACGTTCCACTAAGAAAGCTTTTTCCGAAGGACTGTTACTTTGTGGAACAGAGTACTGCATAGATGCTTCCCTGAACACTGCAATCATAACCTCTTCAATCAAGGGTCAATTGCTGTCTATCCTCCTTATCCTTATAATTTTCACTTTTTTCTGCATTCTCTCATAATCATATCACATAATTCACTAACCGTCTACTTTGAGTGGCTCTTGAGCCGTGTAATGGGTGAACTGTAGTAAAATAAATGCTTGTTGACTCATAGACAATCAATGTTTTCCTATAGACATAAATATAGACCTAACACAAGTTTACTTGTGGTCTCATTTATAAACACGACATATATTTATCTATAGACTCAAGTTCAAATCCGACTAATGTTTACCCATAAATTAAAGTTTAATAAAATACTGATTTCGGCACTAAATAACCCAATGAGGATTGATATGTCGCAAAATCCATTAATTTAACCAAAAACAATCCATATGAAAGAAGGAAATACTAATTTCGAATCTTAGTTAAATAGCTCTCCTCTTTGATTTATTGTTCTTTTATATTCCTTTTGCAAAACAACAGATACAAAATACAATAATCCCTTTTTCATGTGGGTAGGCGCGCTATAAATAAGTTTCCTCGGTCTTTCCAATAGGCATGAAGGTGTATCAGACTTTACACCTCAGAGTGTAATGAAGAGGTACTCACTAAGAAACGAACCACCAGTCACAATGCCATCACTTTGGCGACAGAAGGCAAGCGGAGAGGTGATTTATTTGTCATTTTCACAGCAGTAAGATCTGATAAAAGGTCAGTATTGGAAACATGTCTTCTCACCTAACTTGCACTTCCAGAAATTGCTTGGGACTTTGCGGTGGACATCAAGTTGATTCGTTGACCCAAGACTTGTGAGTGAAAATGGGTAGACGGGAACTATTCGGAGGCCGTCGATGGTTGTATAAGAGCAAGAACTCAGAATTTATCGTGGTCGGGGATTTAAGCGTACTGGCCTTGTTAAAAAACACTGTTGGTTACACCAGATTATACGCTTTCTTCTAGAAACTGTAACTAAGGTGGACAAGTCACAAGTTATCGTGATCGGCGGTTCGTGTAGATTGACCTTTTTTACGCTCATATTGGCCTTGTTCACGTCACATTACGCACTCTCTCCCACATATTGGTCTTGTTCTCTCTAGATTATAGGTTCTCTTTCAGATACTGTAACTAAAGTCCTTTTAGCATAGTTGCGGTATAAACCACACGTGGGCACTGTGGGTGTTGAATAAACACAAATATGCCTGAGCAAGCGCCTGCAAACAGAGATGTTCTAGCTGTCTTAGAAGACGGTTGTGTTCGGAAACGAGTAGGCGGCCATTACATTGTTATTTATGTATGTATGTTTTGTGGTCTATAGTTTTGATATTATCTGCAAATATAAACTGGTGTTGCATTTTTTTTTTGCATAATAACACATGACATTTATTATTATTATTCATAAGGTTTGATATTATAAGGTGAAATCAACATAATTACTCATATAAAATTTCACTATCATCAGTTGGTTAATATCACACCGGTTCTCGTATAACCACGGAAGTTAAGCAACGTCGAGCCTCGTCAGTACCAAGATGGGTGACCACTTAGGTATACCGGAATTTGCGGATTAATGGATAACAGCTCGGAATTGGAAATCAGAGAGCCGAGTTTGAATTCCAATCTTTGGGAAAAGTACGAATCCGCCACTTCTCCCCACTGCTATGGGTTAATTAGTAGGACTTGTATCTGCAAACAATTCTTACAATCTACAAATATTTTCTGGCTTTAAATAACCTGCAAAGCCATAAAACGCAAATCAATAATTCAATACCTCTCATGAAAAAATTGACGTGCATAATAAAATCTGTTATAGTATATATTTACACAATTTAGCTATTAATGTAAGTTTTCATAACTTGAGTTTATTCACATTTTAAGTGTCAGTTTAGGTAGGAATTCCTTTTGCTTAAACTTGCTTGTTTACATCTATCTCTAGAGTAAATGTTTACCCGAAAAAGGAAAGATTTGCTGATTTTTATCTGTCTTTCTCTCTCTCGCTATATTATAAAATAACGCTGTAACGAGTGAAAACCAAGTAAGTCTAAAGCGGCTAACCATTTCCACTTGATAATATCTTGTCTAGTGAGCTACCTCGGACTTCTGGAGTCTAACGCAAGTGATTATATCAACTACTTTGATGGCAGACAAAATAGTTGACAGCGTATATGGGGAATCAAATATTCTATAATTACATATCCAGGCAATTGTAGAAAAATGTCAGTTATAGCTTCTCTCAACTTTCATAAATGAAAACCATAATAACACACACACACACACACACACACACACACACACACACACACACACACACACACACACACACACACAAACACAAATGTTAATTTCTAAAGAAGTAATGGATTTTTTTAATTTATTAATCTGACAGATTTTATATCACTTAAAACGTTATTTTTAGTGGGTACCCATATTTAAATATACTCTCCGTTTATTTTAAACAGTATTCGTCTTTGTTTAATCAGTGACGCTCTTCGTGGATGAGCCGGTAAAAAGCACGTCGGATCTAAGAAGAGTTTCTCCTGCAAAGGGGGACGCAGGTTTCGAATCCTACCCGAGGGCGCATCTTTTTCTTTAATGACATTTCTCGAATATTCAGGTCAGTAGACGAAAGTAAATTTACTGTTTCAAATGAACGTTCCTTCTACTCAAATATGGGTATCCACTAAAAATAACGCTTAAAGTGTTAATATATATAAGAAATTAAGGAGAATTTGACATAATTAAGTTATTCATCGAGTCTAGAAGAAACCTCAACAGAATGCAGAAAGCACTGGACGGCCGTTTCGTCCTATATTTGGGACTCATCAGCAGTGCGCATGCACTACAGAGAATTGAAATCGGGAGAGTTACATTGACAGGCAAACGTCATACCAACTGTACTAACAGGCCTCGGTGACAAAGAGGTAGCGAACTAGACTCGATATTACACCGCTCGTTCACATACACACACACACACACACACACACACACACATATATATATATATATATATATATATATATATATATATATATATATAATGTACCTCCAAAATGAAAATAAGCTACCTATGGTTTAAAATGAATTTTTAAAAATGAAAAATCTTTCTTGAAGCTTTTATTTTTGTTTTAATTTCAAGCTAATAGATTAAATTTAATATTTGCAATCAACAAAATACCATGCTCTATTTCAGAAACTAATTTAAATAGACTGGAAGGCGTTTTTCGTTAAAATAGTTGATTAACATCCTTTTCTAGTCGTCTTTCACCGGAATGTAACTCTATTTATTAAAAAGCTTCCAAAAATAACATATAATTTTGCAGAAACTTTATTTGAGGAATATTAGCTGACTTAAAGTATAATTAATCTGGTTGGAAACAAATATTTACTTTACATTTAAAATATCACAGAAATGCATTTTTTTAACCCAACAATAACTGTGTTTTTAATCCAACAGTAGCTGTTTTGACTTATTGACAACTTGATGACAGGTCTAATTTTGTTCTATGGAGTCTTTATCTGTAAAACCTAATTGAAGAAAATGACATGAGCGCCTTTTTTATATAATTTTTAACTACCTTGTAATCTTAAAAATTTAGGAAAATATTCTCCGTAATCTAATGTTTTATTGTTTTAGAAATGTTGAATTTAAATTTACTATAGTTATCAAACTTATTTACGGATGTTGTCGTGTATGGTCGCCCGTACTTACAAGAATTTAGGATTAGCAAATACAGTTTTCACTTAATAATAATATCATCTAAAAGGCTGAAATTAATACAGAATTTTAAAAGATTTAGAACTTAATAAATTTTCCTAATCAAAATAAAAAAATGATAAAACTTCTTGTAAAAATTCATTATTCATCGAAAATTTTTTTCTTAACACAATAGCGACCTTAATAAATCTTATCTATGACGGTAATTAAGAGTTTTTCAAATTAAATAATGTCATAGTTTTTTTTACATTTTTTATTTTACGGTTCAGAGCAGATTTTCGGTAAATGTTGTTTCTGTTTGACGAAAATAAATTGATGATTTAAATTTTCCAAGGAGTCCTGCTTTTACTTAATATAAATATGAAGAAGTTGAAATTTTAATTTCTTGAAATTTCATAAAATTAAGTAAGTGGGAGTAACATATGTAAAAAAAATATTTTATCAAGATTTTCACTAAAAACAATAATTTCATTCGTTTGTTAATAAGTCCGGAAAATTTCATTAAAATCTGACAAATATTTGATTTTTGCAAGAATTTCCAAAAGAATGTGCTTTTAGTACCAAAAAAAGACGCTAATAATCCATAAACTAAATCTTTGGCCTACCCGTTGACGCAAGGAAAAAAGATTGTCAATAAAATTGATGTTTATTACATATTAACCCTTTGATGGGCTTTCTTCTAGAAACTGTCACTAAGGTCGACAAGTCACAAGTTATCGTGGTCGATGGTTCGCATATATTGGCCTTTTTCACTCATACTCGCCTTGTTCACGTCACATCTCTCCCATTTACTAGTCTTGTTCACGTCACATCTCTCCCATGTACTAGTCTTGTTCTCGCTAGATTATATGTGCATTTCCAGATACTGTAACTAAGGTTCTTTTAGCATAGTTGCGGTATAAACCACATGTGGGCACTTGAATAAACATAAATATGCCTGAGCAATAATTTCATTCATTTGTTAAGATGTCCTGAAAATTTCATTAAAATCTGACAAATATTTGATTTCTGCAATAATTTCTAAAAGAATGTGTTTTTAACACCAAAAGAGATGCTAAAAATCCCTATACAGTTCTTTGGCCCACCTGTTGACGCAAGGAATAAAGATGGTCAATAAAATTGATATTTCTTACCTTTTGACTGAAACGAAGCATGAAGAGATAAATTTTAAAGTTGGAATTTTCAAACACGCCTGTGTTCTTTTTCAACGATGCGAAGAATAAACAATGAAGTGGGACTTTACTCTTTCGAGGAATGTTGTTGGTTGGAGGTGTCCTCGTGATAGTGATACTCTCTGTTTAATCCCTCAATGTTTGAATTTCTTTAGATAAAATAACGATTTTAAAATTTAAATGGCATTGAAGAGAGAAAGAAAAGGTTCTTGCTACGTTTGTTTCCAAGGATTTATCTTTTTTTTTAATTTTCTCTGTAAGTTCTGGTGTTTCTTCATTTGCTGGAACCAATATCAAGTCTGAATAAAGTAACTGAACAAAATGTTTTTTTTTTTTTTTAATTTTGAACATAAATTTCAACCCCGATCTACGTCTCTCCTCCCGGCTGTTGAACGAAGATACCAAAAGCACGCATCCGACGCCATCTGCGTTATGATATAGTATGTTGAAGTGTTTTGCGTGTGTTGTGACGTAATGAGTGTTGTGAAGTAAGAAAATAGTGTTCTGACGTAAGCGAGGTGTGACGTGTTTTTTTTATATACATTTAAGGATGCGGGCACTTAAGTTATAGTTCTTTTCATTTATTGATGGTTGTTTTTGTTGTCTTCTTCAAGAATTGCATATCTGTTTTTACTCATGCTGATTATTAATGTGTCGTCTGATATATGCAAATCCTCTAAAAACATGTGAAATTATTAGAATTTAACATATTTTAAAGCGAGAATTTTTTTGGTAAATAAAAAAAATAACGTTTGAAGTAATAAAAAATATTTCGGATTAATAAGTGAAAGGCATTAATAATTTACGTTTCGAGTGAAGTCTGGCTTAAAAGCCAGTAGAATCTCGCTTGATTATGAAGATATATATATATATATATATATATATATATATATATATATATATATATATATATATATATATATATATATATATATATATATATATATCATCATTATAGTAATTCATTGAGTCTAGAAGAATCCTCAACAGAATTCCGTTCGAGGCACTCTTGGGTCACAATCCTTTGGGATATGAATATTTGGATGAGTATCAACACGGAATTTGTGATTAGCTGCGCTATATTGAGTTTATTCAGTTTCTTCTTCGTCACAGAGGCTTGTTGGTATTGCGCTTGTACTGTATCGAAACGTTCCGGGTTCGAATCTCTGTAGTGGATGCGCACTGCTGATGAGTCCCAAAATAGGACGAAACTGCCGTCCAGTGCTTTCTGCATTCTTTTGAGGATTCTTCTAGACTCGATGAATTACTATAATGTAAATCATTATAGTAATATATATATATATATATATATATATATATATATATATATATATATATATATATATATATATATATATATATATAAGAAATATAGTCTTAAGATGTGCTATATTAATGGGATAAAGTGCTCAATATCAGAGATAGAGCGTGTAAATATAAAGTGAACATAGAAGTCAACACTTAGAGGCGACAGTCTGATTCATGCTAGATGCAATCGTCAGACTGTCGCCTGACAGTGTTGATTCTATGTTCATTTATATATATATATATATATATATATATATATATATATATATATAATTTCTGTTGAGGATTCTTCTAGACTCAATGAATTACTACAATGTTTTGCCTAAATCCCCAAATTTATTATATATATATATATATATATATATATATATATATATAAGGGTAAGTGAAGGATAATAGAATAAAGGGAACGACCTGCATGGTGATAGAAAATGAATTCAGTAAATACACAAAAATAGTAAGGAGTGTAAGAGAAGGATGTGTCTTCTCACCGGACCTATTTAACCTTTACAGTGAAGCAACTCTGAGAGAATCAGAAGTGCAGCTAGCACTCATAGATTATTGACAGCCATGATCTTAACATCAGATATGCAGATGATACAGTGTTGATAGCAGACACAGAAAGTGAAATTACAGGAACTCCTGCAGAAAGGTAGTAAAGGAAAACGAGATGAAAGGACTAACCATCAATTGTAAAAAGACACAATATATGGAAAAACCCGAATATTAAAATTACAAATTGGAGTTACCCAAATGAAACAAGTACCCACATTTAAATATTTAGGTACTGTTTTAATAGAGGATATACAATACGACATCGAAATACGAAGGCACATTGGGATAGGAAAGTCAGTCATTTACGTGCCATGTGGTATACACGCTTAGGCGATCATGTATCTTTCGATATATGACTGACGAGGCAGATTTTTTCCCGCAATATGTTGCCATTTCTTTCTGTCGTAGACCAGTTATCATCCAAGGCTATAGAATTCGGTCTGTCCTGCTATTTACCCATAGCTGGGGGAAGAAGAAGAAGAAGAAGAAGAAGAAGAAGAAGAAGAAGAAGAAGAAGAGGATCCATACCTTTCTCAAGGGTATTGAAAGATTCCTTTCAAAAGCTAAGCATTGCTATTAAGAAACAGAAATAGCCGATGAAAGCGGAATAGTCCATTATTTACGAGGTATTGGTTGGGCGTACCGTTAAATAATTTACGAAAGAACAACAATCATCATCATCATCATCATCATCATCATCATCATCATCATCATCATCATCATCAGAGTAATAATGATAATAATAAATAAATAAAAATAAAGTGATATGAGTCCTGACATTTGGATATGAACAAAATCATAAAAATCCGAAATCGTAACTTGTAGTAATCATCCTGAAGCGATTATAGGACGCAAAAAATTCATATGTCTGCTTAAGAGCTCAATTCTGAGATGAACTTTCGATTTTTAAAGTAGTTTTTTAATCAGGCAAGTTTATTTATTCCGAATTGGAATTCAGCTGGTAATTTCCGTTAATTTAAATTTCGAAATAGTTTTATCACAAGGCGAGAAAATCGTTTGTATTTTGGAAGGTCTGATTATCCGAAAGTTGCCGCCAGGCGCGGATATTGCAAATCTTATTACCTTATTTACTTCTCAAAGGTAGATGAAATTTTCCAAGAAAACAAATTAGGAGAACTGTCTAAATGATGAAGATTGCCGCGGTAGACATGTACAAGTCGAACTATGAAACTTATGGTTTCTCTTTCTCCCTATCTCTTCCTTTCTTTCACACACACATTCATCTCTTCTTTTCACTTACTTAGCTTTTATTTGTTGATAGACATCAACGAAACCTCATGAAGATTGAGATTTCGACCGTTATAATGTGAGAAAATGTTTTTTTAATCTAAGTATCGTTGCATGCATGTATACATATTTTTTATACATGTAGAAGCCGAGGTATAAGTTGGAAAGGGACTAACTCTGTATGCACTAGTCTAGTTTTTAATATTAGTAAATTATTTTTTTGTCTTTTTTTTCAACAAGGTTCGCCTTTTACCAGCCCCAAGAGCCATTCGAGGTAGATGGTCGCAGAGTAAGACGCAGGGCTTATGGGGATATGTGGGGAGGATAACATTTAACCCTAGACTTGAACAGGTTAAGACTGTAGGGATCATGGAAGCATCCTCTTGGGAGTCGGCTCTACGAAGCAGCAATTCTTAGGAAGATGTTGCTCGAGTGGAACTTACATCACACCAATGGAATACCAAGGGAACGAGGGTGGTCCGCTACAATGTGAGTGCTATGGCGGGTCTTAGCTGTGAAGGTTAGACCTTGTGGAACTAAGGAATGTAGTTCATCTGAACATTTTCCATGGAAATAGCGATAGAGCAGCGAGAGGCGTTTAAATATAAAAATATGCCGAATCCGGAGTCATCAGATGAATAATTTGTTGATGGTATAGTTGTGTTTTTTTCACCACCATGTGTATGAAATTACAGTGTTACACACACACACACACACACACACACACACACACACACACACACACATATATATATATATATATATATATATATATATATATATGTATATATATATATATACCGGGTGTAACAGCAAAATTCTCTATTATTGTTGTGACCCCTTGATCCAGTTTTCCTCTGTACTATTACCTCTTTTTAAACTTATTCTTGATGGTTCTTGAATGGACTTTGAAGATGGAAGCCAGCGTATAAATGTTGGCCCCATTGCTGAAGGCCTGAATGATGTTTTTCCTCTCACCATTGCTCTGTTGGGAAGATATAGTAGGGCGGACACAAAATGATTTTAACCTGTTCTTTTTCTAGCTGAATAACTCAAAAGGATTTTCAGTGATTCTTACGAAAAAATTTTGTCAAATGTCTAAACATCGTACCTGAAAATGTGTAAAAAAGAAGTTCAATTAGTTTAGTGGCTTCTTAGATATTAAACATTGTGAGGGATGGACAATTATCCCATGCTGTTACACGATCTGGAAAATTTTGTTTTGTATATATATATATATATATATATATATATATATATATATATATATATATATATATATATATGTGTGTGATATGGGTGATGTACGTATAAGCACACATACACAATACGGACAAATATCAAAGAAATTCATGATTTTTTTTTTTTTTTTAATTCGATATAAACGTTATTTATACAGTGTAACCCGGATATAAGAGAGTTGTCGGGACCGGGGAAGAAGTCTCTTATATCTGGGTTTGGTTTGTTTTGTTTACATTAACACAGGCTCTAATTTGGGACCAGAGAAAATCTCTCTTATATACGGGTTTATCTTATATCCGGGTCTCTTATATCCGGGTTACACTGTATATTATCTATGCATGAGCAAAAATGGAAAAGTTGTTTCCCATATACTGAAAAATTAAAAACAAAAGACTTGAACACTGAACTTTGAAATATAGAACGCTGCACAAGCAGTAAAACCGAACAGTTGAAATGTTTTGAATTTACAGAAACACATATACTCCAACCACTTGTCCTCGCGCTCAATATATATATATATATATATACAGTGTTGCACACACACATATATATATATATACCGGGTGTAACAGCAAAATTCTCCATTGTTGTGACCACTTGATCCAGTTTTCCTCTCTACTATTACCTCTTTTTAAATATATATATATTGGGAGGATATATATATATATATATATATTAAGAAATGGACAAGGTCCGACAATTTATTTATTAAAGACATTTTTTATGTTTAACGTTGTTATTTATAGATACAAGTATTTAAGCAAATGCTCTGTTTATGATAAACAGTATTAAATAACATTTACCGGCCTGAATGTCCGAGAAATTTTCATAGAAAATATTCGTTCTTTGATAGGATTCGAACCTGCATCCTATACGGAACCGTCATTTACGCTGACGTGCCTTACCTCTGGGCCACAAAGAACCTTTTTGTAGACAAGGTCGAATTTACTGCTTATAAACTTCAATCTTCCATGAATCTCGTACATTCATAACTGCTCTGGCGTATCAAATGTAAACAAATGACGTCATATATTAAGAAATGGACAAAGTCCGGCAATTTATTTATTAATGACATTTTTTATGTTTAACGTTGTTATTTATAGATACAAGTATTTAAGCAAATGCTCTGTTTATGATAAACAGTATTAAATAACATTTACCGGCTTGAATGTCCGAGAAATTTTCATGAAATTGTCTACCGAAAGGTTCTTTGTGGCCCAGAGGTAAGGCACGTCAGCGTAAATGACGGTTCCGTATAGGATGCAGGTTCGAATCCTGTCAAAGAACGAATATTTTCTATGAAAATTTCTCGGACATTCAGGCCGGTAAATGTTATTTAATACTGTTTATCATAAACAGAGCATTTACTTAAATACTTGTATCTATAAATAACAACGTTAAATATAAAAAATGTCTTTATATATATATATATATATATATATATATATATATATATATATATATATATATATATGTGATAACGATATATGTTTTATATATCAAAACAGTACTGGGGAAATTGTATGACAAAGTGGAAAAAGTTTACTTGTGACGCATTTCGTCAATCAGGACTACATCGGACCTATTTTTTTATGTTCGTCGGACTACACATGCGCATAACAGAGGGGTGCTGGGAATTTTAGAAGTTTTTTTTCTGTCCAAATTCCTTTAAAGTCTTTTTCTTTTTCTTTCCGTCACTTTTGTAAGTAGACATTCCACACTGTGATATTGTGGAAGAGCTGCCAAGAATGGTGAAATATTGCGAAAGCCAGGGCGTAAATTTACTCTAGATGAACTTGCGATTAAGGCACTCTCTAGACATTGACGTCATAGTGGATTATTTTTTTCTTTGATCGGAGTAGCATTTTTTTATGTCAAAATTATCGTCAGTCTCGTTACGGTGGGCAACCAACGCATTTGACGTATTATTTTGTAAAATGTCCCTTTTGTGTTCATAGAATATTTTATTTAGATTCCTTGAGGTTTTTCCTATGTATTTTTTGTGACAATTATTACAAGCGAAGAAGTAAAAGATAGGTGAATGCTTGGGAACCCATGTGATGTAAGTTCGGATGTGCGGGCGGTGTCATGAATAACGGCTCGGAACCTGGAATAATCGGAGAGTCGTTTTCCAATTCCAGTCGGATTTGAGATATTCACTTACGAGAAAATATCCTTGTGAAAGGTATGAATCCTCTTCCGCCCAGCCATGAGTTAAATGGTAGGACTTGTATCAGTAATTCATTATTATCACCAAAAGTTCTTAAAATCTAAAAATATTTCATGGTTTTAAATAACCTGCAAGAGGTTGATAAACCGTAAAATCGACCAAACGATAAATCCCGAAGAATCGGAACATCGCAGAGGTTTCACTATTTAAGATTATTTTTTACTTGATCGTCAAATTTAAACGTGCATTAACAACATTTATACTTGATTGTAGATTGGTCGGCATTTTCAAGAACAAAATAAGCAACATTTTCTCTCTGATCCGTAGAAAAGATGGCGGTGCTGTGAGGATTATCCATTCACGATTGTCATAAAAGCACACCGGCAAAAAAAAGCAAATCTATAAATAGCGGAACTATTTTCAGTTTAACTTCTACACGAAGTAATCTTATTTTCGATTCGAAGACTATTTCTTCGTGACTTGGCTGATCGGAGCCGTCTCTTTCAATGTAATTCCTGTGATATGTGAAGTTAAAATCACAAAATAGATCAACTCTGCACAGGCATTTTTTCTCACCGAAAGTATTAAAAGATTAAATTGAATTAAAAGGAATTGCAAATTTATTTGTACTTGTTTATTCCTACGTATTTTGATGTTTGCGTAGGACAGTTTTAAGAGACAGATTTTCAATGTTAACTCCTCAATATAGGTAGAAGGCTTTGCAAGTAGGTTTGGTTTGGTTTGTTTTATGACATATCAACCTCAATGGGTTATTTAATGTCAACAAAATTTTTATTTCTGGTAATATTTTTTTTTCAAAAATGTATTGCTGGTGATATTTTTTTTACCGAGTATTTCTGGTATTAAAACCTATTTTTACACTTACATAGTATTTTTACCCCGGTTTCGGGGCTAACTACTTACCCATAGTTGGAACCCTAACAGGTGCTACCACCTCGAGTCTGGGTGGACCTGGGAACACCAGAAATTAAGAGGTGGTTCCACGCTCGTCAAAACCTCCTGATCGGAGGCCTGCTTTGCAAGTAAGAGAGATTCATTTTCGAAATCATTATATATTTATTAATACATAGATAAATAAACAACATTTAAAGAGGGTAAAGTTTTATTGAAGGTGCAGTTAAAAAAAAAATGCCATGTCCCACGACGACGTTCGCGATCATGGTTATATTATGCGACTCAGTGTTTTGCCGGCTCTTCAGAGGAGACAGGCACCAAATCTGCACTTCATTTGATGTCAGTTGCTGCCTCGGACATGTAAACACGTGGTCGACTCAGCTGCATCAGGATGTACACGCGGAGGGGAACCCCACCCCCCCACCCGAATAAAACAAAAACAAATGCCAGGTAGATTTATAAGTCCCTACCCGAGAGATAACTTTCTGGCAAGAAAGAGAAAAAAAATCCAATACCGACGGTAATTTACGAAGTCTGGAGTTAAATAAAAATATATCAGAGATCAAATTCCATGTTATAAGTCTGCATACAATAACATTACAGTGGCTCTCCACATTTTCCTTTTTCTTTATTATCAGTGAATTAACATGCCTTCTCGGGAGAATAGCATATGTGGTGGTAGGGAATTTCCTATTGCCTTTTCCATGCTTTGGAATTTAGAGTTTTACTGCTCCAGGGCTAAAGTGCTTAGTCAACTCTGCCATTTAACGCATAGCTGGCTGAAAAAAATAAGGATCCATATTCAAGGAAAATTGTGCAAAATTGAATGCAATGGGCTTAACCAGAATTAGAACTCGGCTTGTCGAGTTCACTTTCCGTGCCGTAACTGTTATATCATGCTCTCACCGAGAGTTTAATAAGAAGTTTTAACAAATGATAATCTGTAGCCTAATAAAGATTATTTTTTTCGAAACAAACATTTGAATGTTTTATGTTTTAATTTGTCATAATTTTTCAACATAATCTCTTCCATTAACGATGTACTTCATTTTAGTGGCGAATAATAATTACCCAGTGAAAATTTCAGATAATTTTTC
This sequence comes from Acanthosepion pharaonis, assembly GCA_903632075.3. Lineage (NCBI taxonomy): Eukaryota > Metazoa > Mollusca > Cephalopoda > Sepiida > Sepiidae > Acanthosepion > Acanthosepion pharaonis. The sequence goes on from CAHIKZ030000882.1 coordinate 104,736, forward strand.
ACATGATGATTTCATATTAGGTTACTGACTTGTTGATCCACCTTTAGATTTACTTAAAAAATATTTTATGAATTTATTGACAGAACTGGTAAAGTTGTTAAAAACAAATAGGTTATGATGAATAACATTGATTTATTTAAAGTCTTTTGAAGGTATTTTTATATTTCAGCTTATGGCGTAATTTGATGTAAACAGCTATAAAACATCGAAACTTCATATTACTTTGCAATATGTATTTAGAATTCTGGAAATATTGACAAAATTAATTACAAGAATTTTGTTTGTAAACTTCACGTTGATTATCATAAGTGCTTTTAAGTTTATCATTTAAAAAAATAGAATTGAAGTTTGTCTTTTAAGTTGGACGAATTTGTTATAGTATAATATGCGACTTATCCTAGATAATGCCAAAATGGACTTAGCGTTTTAAAACCTGATCTATAGAAAACTGATAATAATAGATTCTACCTAGTATTGAAATTGCAAAAAGTACTGGTTCTCTTTTAATATATATGTGTGTGTATACATTATGTCAATTTTTTTTTATGTAAATCATTGTTTTCACAGCAAAATTACTATTAACCAACTGATGTCAGTGGAAATTTTACTAATATTTATATGAATAATATATTGTCTACACTATCCTTATGTAAAATATTGATGATAACTTGTTTTGGTTGTTCTTAGATTTTACTAGCAGCATGGCCCGGCGTTGCCCGTGCTTGATTCAAAAATCGTACGACTCATACAGTAATCGCTATTATTTGACTTAAAATATTTTTGCCCTTCCTTGCCTTTAAAGGAGTGCCCTTTGTCGTGCTGATGTTGCTACATGCCTTACTTCTTGCCTATCTCACACTGCAAAATTTTTCTAAGCTCTATACTAAACATTAAATCTGTTACGAAAAAAGAACTAAAATGAACACAAAACGATCAGCTTTAGAAAAGGACTCGTAACTGGAAAAACCGAATGAAAAAAGAATGTTAACAACAAATACTTTTTCACACCCAACCCAGTTCTGCGGAATCATAATCAACGTTGAGTTTAAGCAAGCGAATGAGCCAATTGGAGTAAAGTGCCATGCAGATTTAAATTTTTCCCAACTGTGACGAATTCAGCTATCGATTTTTTTTGCATGCTAGCATGCTAGTTAACATTCGTGTCAGTCAGTTGTTGGCTCTCACGCTGGCCAATAGAATCTTCCTGCTTATTCGTGGAAGCCAGCTATAGGCTCTCACTCTGGCCCGTACAAAATGGACGCAAACTACATGAAAACTGCTGTAGAAGCATGAAAAAATCGATTATTTCCACTATTGATGGGAGTTGGGAAATGCCAAGTCGGTCTTGGCCTTTCCGCTAACTTGGAGCATGTGCATGTAAATTTTTGTGCAAATCCGTCAAAAATTGCGGCTGTGCATTCGTTACACACACACACACACACACACACACACACATACATACACACACACACACACACACACATCCTGCCTTTTATAGATAGAGATTAAGCAAAGTGCAACATTAATGTTTATTTATGAATAAATCGAAAAGTTATAGGCTATAAAAACATATAATTGAACACAATCTCCCTTATATCCAAATAAATTCTTATTTTCTTATTTTACATGTTATTGTGGGCGCTTTGGTATTCTATAACCTTCATCAATCTTCCAGTCATTGATTTTCTTAACTTTTCTGCTGTTTCAGCTTTAACATTAATGGCAGCAATTTTTATTGCTTCCTAGAGATCTGTCATTTTACATACCACCATCTTTTACCATCTCTCTGAATTCCAACGGTGGGATTTGGGGTTTACTTATTCAATAGTTACACTAATCAGTGTTTCCAAGCGGTCCCCGATCCAAGTACTGACTCGGAACTGTTTAATTTCAGTGATAGAACGAGATCCGTTTCGTTCATCACGATTTTAACTTCAAATACGTAAATATTCGCGAACAAATTAATTGCAAGATCATTTTTTTATTTTCAAATAAATCCAAAAGATATAGAATCATATTTGATTAACCCAATATGCTTCAATAAATTATTATTTTATTATTTTACATGACATGGGTTCCTTGACATTCCTTAAGTTTCATCGCTCTTTCTATCTATTGATTTCGTCTACTTTTCTAGCGTTTCAAATTTAACGTTACTTGCAGCAGTTTTTATTGCTTCCCATAGATCTTCTTTTCTTAGATATGCTTTTGCATTCTCATATACGTCTCCTTCAATTATGGATATCACGCTTTCTGATAGATTATTACCTGGAGAGGCTGGGAACATTCTATTAATTTGGTGTCTTTGAAAGCTTTTTGTGGGCAAATTGGGCAATGGACAACTTTGTAGAATGTTAAGGAGCATTGTCTTACAATGGATACATATTTTAGCTTAAAACTTTTGGGTGTGATATAAAAAAAACACCTTGTTCAAGCACTTGCAATAAATCTTTACATTTATCTCGCCAAATCGGATGGAATCTATAATGTAATTGCATACAATACTTTCTCAAAAATTATTTCACCTTCCTATTCGAGTTGCTTTTGAATATTTCCATGAAGGATCTAACCTCTAGCTGTTGTGACCAAGTAAATGGTTAAAGAAATAACAAAACGTGTTGCAGATATATATTAAACAGTAAGTATAACAGACGAGTATTACACGAATAGTGAGTGTGTGTCGGTTGACCCAGCGTTCAATCTATTCGACTGCTCCCACAAGGCCTTCTCTCCTACTAATCTTATAGTAGGCGGAAGAGTCCAACATAGAGGGAAGACCGCACAATACTAGCCTAACTATGGATATTATTTTTATATATATTGCTATATATTTATCACTAAACATTACTGTTGACAAGCCAGTTTTCATGTTAGTTGATTTGTTTAACGGAATATAAACTCATTATGGGTCATTTAATGCCAAAATTTTATTTTTTGAGAGCTTTGAAGTAATAAAAATATATGTTATTTTGCTTTCACATGGTAGATGATACACAGCTTTTATGTATATACAAGTTTGTATGGACATAATTATTAGAGGCGGAGATATATGTGTTTTTTAAAGTTATATTTCGAAATACAGATTAACTTAGGAAATGTTAAGATATTATATGAGTTAATGTCATGAAAGGGTTCTTGTTGGTTGATTTTGTTTAGCGGCGTATCTGAACAATTTTATGGCTTCAACTAAATCTGAACGCAATTGTATGCCTTTAACTACAGATAAATGAATTTTTGGCCATCTTATATATAAAGTACAATGTATCTGTGTGTGTCCAAGCAATTCCTCTGCTCCCACTGGTCCGATTACAATGGTTCATAGCTCATTCAAAAGCCATAGAAAATTTAGGCACAGGGAACGATTTTCGTTGAGCTCAGATTCAGGGTTGTCAGATTATGCGAGGTTAAAAATATATATTAATATTTTATCCTAGCCATTATCGTTGCTTTCATTGTTGAAGGGAAGTAACTCTTAATTTCTTTTTTTGACCAAAATTGCATCTAGCATATAATTTTAAGCTAGCTAAAATTTTAAACTGGCTCCTGTGGAGGATTCTTGGTTTGGTCATTATCACAATAGGTAGGGAGGAGTAGATGCGATAGGATTCAATAAACTATAGAAGAACCCAAAGTTGATCACTGCGTTTAAGCATTGAATTAATATTTATGCTTACCTTTTAAAATTTCAATAATAATTCTTCTGCTGCCACTTAATTTACGAAGTTTGTTAAATTTATTGGTCGTAACACCTACTAAAAGTTGTAGTGTTTCCTTTTTAGAGAGGGTATCTCCTTGCCGTTAACAGTGACGTCCTTCTACCAAGATATAATTCGAAACAACAGTCTGTCATAGTACACGTCACCATTTTTGACCATTTCCCTCGCATTCCCAAGATGTTTTTTATTGTCTGGGTTTTACTCGCCCAATTCTTACAGTAATCGGTGATGCCAAGCGGCCTCCCATCCAAGTATTGCCCAGGCTCGTCGTTGCTTAATTGCAGTGAAAGAACGAGAAATCGTGCGTCCATCGTGATTTAACTGTAAATATATACATATATGCAAATAAACTAAAGGCAAGATACTTTTTATTTAGAAATACATGCAAAATATAGAGAAATATATTTTATTTACGCAATATACTTGAATAAATTATTTTGCAAATTGAGATGATAATATGTGCTCCTTGACATTAGTTTTGATTCATTTATTTTGTTAATTTTTCTATTATTTAAACCTTAGCATTAATTGCTGCAGTTTCTACTACTTCCCAGTAACTTTCTTTGTTTGGATATTGTTTTCCATTCTTATAGACATTTGTTTTAACGATGGATCAAAAAGTCATATGTATACATATATATTACATAAATTTTGGCACCTCGGTGTGGTGTAATAGCTAGCAAGCTTGTCTCGCTAAAACAGTAACAAGTAAATAGTGAGATCGATCCTCACTAGGTGCCCAATACTTTCGGCCTTGTGCCACATCTAAGCTACACTTAGAAAATCATTTGGGCATCTTGAGGTGGTGTAATGATTAGCAAGCTTGTCTTGCTTGAACAATTACGACTGAATAATGAGTTCGATCCTCGCTGGGTGCCCCATACTTTCGGCCTTGTGCCACATCTAAGCTAGCTTAGAAAATCATTTTATAGGGCATCTCGAGGCAGTGTAATGGTTAGCGAGCTTGTCTCGCTAGAACAATTACGACTAAGTAGTGAGTTCGATCATCACTGGGTGTCCCATACTTTTCAACCTTGTGCTACATCTAAGATACGCTTGGAAAATCACTATATATTACATAAATTATCTATCTATCTGAGATAACGATATATATTTTCATATATCAAGAACAATATCAGGGGAAAATGTATGACGAAGGGTAAAGAGTTTTCTTGTGACACATACGTCTTTTAGGACATCACCATAGCATCAACGTAACAAATTTAGTCTGCTGAAGTCCTAAAGGACGAAACGCGTCAAAAGCAAACTTTTACACTTTGTCACACATATATATATATATATATATATATATATATATATATATATATATATATATATATATATATATAATGATAAAACAAAAAAAATTACGTTGCCAACGGTAAATGACGTTTACCTTCAAAATAATCCATCAGAGTTAGTAAAAAAAAGTTTTCCTTTTGTCTTTATTCATATTTCTCTTCATACAAATATAGAGATAAATATTAGTTAATGTGCCATGAATTATCGCCAATCTGCTTAGGCACACCAGCCATATTTGCGAAAGATTATTCGCACTTTGGAACAAAAACCTCAATAAATACATAAACCGGCAAAAAAATTTGTATTGCTCATAATAAGCTATGCATAAAAACATTTTCTGCCTAAATATTTAATATATATATATATATATATATATATATATATATATATATATATATATATATATATATATATATATATATATATATATTCTGTTGCAAAAGGGCTTTCTTATCTGTTAAACAAATGTTGATAACCTATAGGTATGATATCAGAAGTTATGATTTCTTTTATTTATGAATTACTGGTACACATTCACACATAAGTTTAATTATTTGTTGATACACGTATGTATTGGAAGATAACTAATTTATTAATGTATTCCATTTATTTTCAAAATTCTAGTCCCTATACAAGCTAACAAATGTATGCATTAATTCGGAAGTCTTTTTTGTTTAAAGTCGAACAGACGGCTGATTTATTACTTTGCCCAAGGAAACTATGTTTGATTCAAGCCATTTTGAATCAGGTACGTCTTTCCAACTGGGGCGTGTTTTCATTGAAAACCTCTGCCATTCATGAGGGGATGGACAGATTTATCAGTTGAGCTGCCAGTTCGAAGGCGTCCACGGCGCTGAGTCATAATCTCGGTGGTGAAAATTCCGAGTTTCCAAAGAAGAAGAGACCGAACTCCATGATGCAAACAGACGGCACATGCTGCGCGCCAAATTGGGGTCACGGGGTCACCAACACTCCGTTTTTACCCGTCGGCCATAGGCGACTCTTGAGACCGAAGCAAAAACATTCATTTTCGTCTTTCTGTATCATTGTCTCCATCATTCTGCCTAATGGATTATGTGGGAAAAGAAACAAAGAAAACATAAAATAAGTCCCGCATATGTGTGCGGACACACACACACGCACACACGCACACACACACACACACACATACACAGAAACATAAACGTCTGTATGTGTAGAGAGGGAAAGAAGTACTTGGGAAAGAAATGATGAAAAGAGAAGGATAGTATAATGGCAAAGGCGATAACACACACACACGCGCGCGCACACACACACACACACATATATATATATATATTCTGCTAAATTTCTCATGTAACCATGAACGTGCGCAATAACAATGGAAGACTATAGACAGAATAACATGGCACACCCATCTCTCTCTATCTATGCCTATCTGACATATTTGTTTTATATATATATATATATATATATATATATATATATATATATATATATATATATATATATATATATATTTTGTGTGTGTGTATGTCATGTGTGTGTGAGCGCCTACTTATATATACTTGAACGAATAAAGCGTATATGCTGGATATAGGATTCGCATTAAATCACAAAAAAACCCTAAATGTATATATGCATATTATATAAGTATATCGGAAACTCATACACGTATGTATACATACGTGCTAGCGCACACTCGCACTCAATTCTGAATTTCTGAACACATTAGGTACATGCTTACACATGAGCTTAATGTATACACCGACACCCAAGCGCGCGCACCCGCACGCACGCACACACACACACACACACACACACACACACACACACACACACACACATATATATATATATATATACATCTGCACATGTACACATCATGCACAGGCTTACATATGTGTGAATAGTATACATTGACACTGAGCTACATACACACACGCACAGACATATATATATATATATATATATATATATATATATATGTGTGTGTGTGTGTGTCTGTATGTGTGTGTGTGTTTATGTGTGCGCATGTATAATTATAACCATGTTCATATATCGAAAGACAAAATAATAGATAACAAGAGCAAATGCGTAAATGCTAACAAGGAAATTGCATTGAAATGATAAAAAAATGTACATAAAGAAACCTTAAAAAAACGGATTTACTGTCATTGGCTCTCTCGTCTTCTTATCGTCGTTTTGCAGACAGTTGCCGTTAGTCAGGCACACTTGTCTGTCGGCTTGACAGAGTAATTGTACAAGTTGGAAGATGGCCAAAGAACTAATTTGCTGCTTAGGAAAAGTGGTGGCAAAGACAAAAACAAAAATAAATAAATAAAAAATATAATAAATAAATAAAAAAAAAATAATAATAATAATAATAATAATAATAATAATAATAATAATAATAACGTACAACACCCCAAGCTCGACTCCTACGCTGTAAGACTCCAGACCTCTAACTGACATACACATAATTATCCATTGTCGGAACATGTGGAACAATGCATTGCAACTTACACACGCACTCCAGCCACACACACACACACACACACACACACACACACACACACACACACACACACACGCGCGCGCGCATACACAATTTCTCTTTCATAATCTCACACATTTATACGTACACACTATCTATCTATCTATAGAACAGAACTTTAGAAACGCATCTTGGTATATATGTATTTTCTAGTATATATATATATATATATATATATATATATATATATATATATATATATATATATATATATATATGCAAATGTTGTATGTGTGAATATATCTTAGCGAAGAATGAAGACTATTATGTGTGTGCATATTAATGTGTGGGTTATGCACATATATTATATATCAAGATGCCATATACATAAAAAAATTCCCACAATTGCGTGCATCAAAATTTAAACAAAATATACATCTGTTTGTATAGAGATATTTTTGTAAATTCTATTTGTGTGTTAGTGTATGTATCTGTGTTATCTATGTGCGTATATTATTAAGTATAGAGTGAAATCATAAACATGCAAGAAAGACTCCTTTAAGTTGCCAGTGTATATTAGGTTGCCTTCCGGAAATGTATTAAATTGAAACAAGTGTTGAGGTTACTGGCCTTTGATCATCCTTTTTTTTTTAGCTGTTGCTTTTGTCTATCGTCAGGAGTTAATATTCTTTTTCTTTTATGCTCTTTATCGATTTCTCGACAGATAGAAATGGGAACACAAATATCAAATGTATCTTATCCATTTTCAATCGAATTTGAAAGAAACGAAATGGCTTACTGTCTTTCATGTCGGTTAAAGAAGAAAGCCATTCGTCCGTTATAAAGTTTTATTCCTTGATATATTCCAATCCACATAATTTATCAACTGAAAATAGTTTTATATTAAATGTATCGAATTTAATCAGTGGCTGGATTCAAATTTTTTTACAAATGGGTTCTCTTTCTTTACAGACTATTTTTTTTTTAAATTTCCAATGAAATTAAGAATCGGCTGTCTTTTTTTTTTTTTTTTACATTCCTAATTTTTTTTTTGTCGACGGATATAAAGGTCAGAGGTATTTAACCCATTAAGGGTATCCGTAAAATCCGGGAGGGATTATAAAAATTAAATCCGGTATTAATTTTAGGTTTCGAAAAAAAAAAAAAATGTAATAAGAACCGATTCAACGATCTTGCGTCTTTTTACCAAACGCTTCCCGCCTACCTTTTTTCACCCCTCCTCCCCCAAGAATACCATCACTGGATTTAATACCAGGGGGATTTATAATAAAATGACCCTACAAAACACATTGAGGTAATTATTTTAATCTATTAATTTACATTGAAATAATCACACACAAATATATATGCATGCACGCACACACACGCACTCCTGCTACACACACACACACGCACACACACACGCATATATATATATAGTGATTTTCCAAGCGTAGCTTAGATGTGGTACAAGGCCGAAAGAATGGGGCACCCAGTGAGGATCGAACTCACTACTCAGTCGTAATTGATCTAGCGGAGACGAGCTTGGGGCCTCACACACACACACACACACACACACACACACACACACATATATATATATATATATATATATATATATATATATATATATATATATATATATATATATATATATATATATATATATATAACGAAACTTCTTGTTAAAGGATATTTTATTTATTTTCTGTACACTTTCTTGGTTTTCGGTACAGATTTAAATATAAATTGTTCAATATTTGAATACTTTCAGATTTCAGATACCATTATTAAAGGGTTTTGTCTTTTTTGCTATATCGGTTTTATCATTTTAAAATATCTCTTCCTTGTGTCTTTAATTCATATTTGGCTATTGTAATTTGTCTTTCAATGAGTTTTCCGGAAGTTCCTTGTTTTTCTAGCGACATGGTCGTGTTGTTTGAATTGGGTGAACTTGGCTTAAAGACCAACGAATGTTCTTTGTTCAGGATTTATTTATTTTTTTTTTTTAAAGAGAATCAAACACTATAAATTCTCCCCACCAGAAAAAAAAAGCTTAACTGAAAGGCAACTTACAATTGCAAAAGGACAAAATGGAGCTATAATTGAAAATGATGAAAACAACAGGGCCCAGAACACCCAAAGGCACGTCAAATTAGCGCAGTCAAAACAGCTAGAATCGACAATAAAACTTATTAAAAATTCCTGCATCGTCTTAGAACAACAATCCGTTCCCTTGGACGAAGACAAGAGAAACTACAAAAAAATTACCAAAGTATTCCTTGTCAATCGTATTAAAAAATACATGAATAAAGTAAATACTGCTCTTCGAACATAGAGAGTGTCCATAAATTATCTGAACAATTTTATAATTCATTCATAAAAAATGAAAAAAATGAAGAGAACTCTATAGGGTTTATTGGAAAACATAGATAGATAAGTAAAATTTTATTTAAACACATTCTAACACTTCAACATGGTTTCCATTGGTTGCATACATCATATGCAGACGATGATCCGTTTCAGTTTTCTGCAAGACACTTCTTGTCTCCATAAACTTCTTGTGCCAGAGACGGATGCTAAATGTGGTGTTTCATTTTCATAAATTCTACTGTAATCCCGCTGAACCTGTGTGTCCAATTTGGTCCCTATGAACCAGGATACACTGCGCTTTCTCTTGTGGTGTTGCTATTTTCATTAAAAGCCCTGGATAAGTAGTAAGCACTTCTAACATCTGCATGAAAAGACAAACAAAAGTGAATAAAAAAAAAGAACTATATGTAAATTAAAAATGTAATAATACTTCTTTTACATGCAAATAATTATATTGATGGATTTTAACTTTAATGGATGCAATGAATTGTGGAATTTGTACAGATAACTGACGGAAACCCTGTATATTATTAACATTTCATGACGCTGCTGTTAACAAGAAAAAATAACACTAAATTCCGGCAAAACCATCAATAACATCAAAGAACGTTAAAATGAAACAACTTAGAGAAATCTTGAAAACCTCCAGTATCGAATAAAACTCCAACCAAATTTAGCCCCAAATGGTGTCAATTATTCACAACGATGAACTCTTATAATTAAACAGAAAAACTGAACAGCTTTATAGCATAATGTATGTTTAGCCAACTTTATCAACGACACTTCTGATGTCACCAATTCCCAACTAGGTATCTATGCAGATGACAAAACCATTTACTCCTGTCTTAGTAGCATATTTGACAGATGCTACAAAGTAAATTTAGCCTCCAATCAATGGTTAAGTAGAGTAAGGAATGGCTTGCAAATTTTAAAGAATCTCCCCAAAATGCTTTCATCTAATCACAACAGAAAACCTTTTCTATTTGCCATCAGCATGGATGATACTAAACTCCAGGAGAGCATCACTTTGCACCTTCTTGGACTCACGTTTTCCACTGATATGAAGTGAAGTATTATATTGAATTAATTTCTACTACTTGGTTCACTGTGTCGTCTCAGACAGATATTTATAAATCTACCATTCGTATGTGCATTGAATACTGCTGCCATATCTGGTATGGTGTTTCTACTATATATCTGGGAAATCTTGAAAAAATCTAAAGAAGGGTCTGCAATATAATCGATCCTGACCTGGCATCTCGACTACAAACTCTTTCCCACTGACATGACATGGCTTGCCTATGTCTTTTCTACAAATATTTTTATGGCAATTGTTCTGATGTGCTTTCCTCCTTAGTGCCTCGACTGCATGAATTTAAGCGTGCTACTCGATTGGCAACTAGGTCTCCCCATTTTATTGTTGAACTAGTTGTAACAGTCGGTTCTATTCTAATAGTTTCTTTTCTCGCAATTCTCATCTGTTTAATCCCCATCCGGTTACTTTCTTCCCTACCAACTACAATCTTCAAAAGATTTAAATTCAATGTCAATCGCTATCTTCTGTCTTCTTGAAGCTTGTTCTTTTATTGTCCCTCCTCCTCACTTCTCATTAAGGTTTTCTCATTCTCTTTCACTCCCTGATTTCCCCTGCATTTCAGTGACATTATCGCTTGACGTGAAATTATAATAATAATAATAATAATAATAATAATAATAATAATAAAACTGTCTATATTTCAGAGATGAGGTATTGTAATTATTTACACTATTTATATTGTTCGGACAGTTGTCCTCATTTTGATGCCGTGTTCACTACGTTATAAATTTTTGTTGTCATTGATTGCTTTTCGCTTGAAAATGGAACCAAACTTTTGATTTTCAGTTCAATTTTTAAGTTGAATTTTAGGATTTAAGTTTCGGTTTCGAAACAAAAATTTTTGTGAGACATATTTTTAAATAGTTCATATATATATATATATATATATATATATATATATATATATATATATATATATATATATATATAACGTTTTCTCAAATAAGTGATTAAAATAGTTTCAAGCGAATGAATCCAGTAGATCTTGAAGATGATAATTCCTCACAGACCATTGTCACTACAAAATTCCAAACAAAGGGATTTACCAAACGAGGAAAACAATACCACTTGAATACTTACAATAGCAGCAGCAACAATTGATAACACATGTAACTGGAAAAGAAAATGATATAATGACGATTCAAACAAAAGACTGGAAGGAAACACCTATCAAAACTAGAAAGAGTGATAAGTGATAGTGGGTTTGAGAAGTGTAATTACTTGAAAACAGTTTTAAGAAAAATATTTTTATTAATTACAACCAACAGTAATGCTAAATGTTGAATATTTCCTTAATTACACTATATATACAGAGTCTGCCAAAAATGTATACACACTTCAGGAAAGGAAAAACTTGTATAGATATAGTAATACAGTGTAACCCGGATATAAGAGAGTTGTCGGGACCGGAGAAGAAGTCTCTTATATCCGGGTTTCTATTATATCCGGGTTTGGTCTATTTTATATACATTAACACAGGCTCTAATTTGGGACCAGAGAAAATCTCACTTATATCCGGGTTTCTCTTATATCCGGGTTTCTCTTATATCCGGGTCTCTTATATCCGGTTTACACTGTACTAAATTTATTCAGACATTACGAGATTAATACAAGTTACCTTTAGACCCTACAGTAACAAGATATGCTCAAATGATTTATCTTCCAGACATTTATTAGTACGATGGTACTGCTTGGGCAACGTTGACCAAAGTGTCCAATGGATTGCTGCACATGCATTTCCAATTTTCTGTGACGCACAAAATTCTTTAGGATATGTTGATGCTGTAGCCATGAGTAGTGGGATCTGTCGAGAAAATATCATACTACAGTAAACAGTGTTATCTCAATTTGACAAAACTAACACACTCAAGTTTTTCTTTTCTAGAATTGTGTACACATTTTGGGGGGGCAGTCACTGTATATTACAAATGAAAAGATAAAATGAAAACAAAAACATCAATTAAGACGCCAATCTAGAATTAAAAAAAAAAGATATCAGAAAAAAATAATGTCATCTCTTCACTCAAAAATTAAAAACTAAGGCGAGCCGCGTCAGACAAGGCGAAACATCGTCAAATAAGGCGAAGCTCTTCGCCTCAACCTTTGCCTTTATCAACAACATTAGAAGACACTGGAGATTCCCTTCTCAACTTCCACGGTCTCACTGAACACAATCTCTGTAGTATTTTTATTATAGCGCGTGAAATCTCAAGACTTGTCAAAAGTCTTCATCCTAAGAAAACCACTGACCCAGATAACACCGGAGTGGTTATCCTTAAGAATATCAACCTGGAATTATCGCCAGTCTTAGCGAATTCTATAGCTGCTACTTGGAATGTGTCAAGGGTAGGCCCATTTTTCAAGAACGCGGGCGAATGCACATCCCCCTCTCAGTATAGACCCATCAGTGTCATCAGTATCATTAGTAAACTTCTTGAGGCTATAATCAACAAGAATGTTGTTGATCACCTTAATAGGAACAACCTCTTGAGCAACAAGCAGTACGGGTTTCGATCAGCGCGATCCACTGTTGATGTCATAACTGTCAATTCACAGAGAATCAGTGAATCACTAGACAACAAAAGACCATAGTTTAGATATTTCAAAGTCCTTTGACAAGACGTGGCACAAAGGATTGCTTCTCTATCTATGGAATCACTGGAATACTTTTCTCAATAATAAAGGGTAGGCCCCTGAAAGTAGTTGTTACTTAACAATCAAACAGGCGCCCCCCCCCCTAGGAATCATTTCTCGGGCCGACATTCCTTTTACTTTGCATAAATGATCTGCCTTAGAGTATATTCCGATCATTTGTGAATATCTATGATGATGATACTACGCAAAATCAGGTTTTCATTTAATTACTAGTTATAATGTTACGGTCACACGAGCAGACGATTGATCTCAGTAAATGCGCCTTATGAAAACAAATTGAGCCTCGTTTTGGAATTATGGGATCGAGGTCAGCTGATTAAGGTCTTTCTGTTTCCTGTTTTATTTTTTGTAATTTAGGAAAAAGGCTTCATTTCATATTATATAATTATTAATGCTTTCCTGTCTCAAGTACATTTCTTTATGAAAAACGGTATCAACATTTTCAAACACTCTATAAACTCATTTAAAATGAAATCTTAAAGAAAGGTGCACAGATATCTGATTATACAAAGTATAACTAAACAAACATTTGGCATTTAATACAAATTGTTTATACATACTTACATACATTCACAAATATATATATATATATATATATGTATATAAATAAAAAGAAAGAACAGCAATATATATAATCCGGTGTTCTTATAGATATTTTTATTTTTACAAAATAGTGCTCAATGTAAATTTACAGAGCATTAATAGTATAAATTAATTGATTTAAAATATGTTTTTTCACTACACAGTTCTAACCATGTTTCAAAACATTTGGACTCCAAAATTCGCTTGAGGATGAAATGGAACTAATGTCTTTAATTTAATCACAAAATTAAATTCGTGGCTTTTAGCTTCCATTTTTGAAACATGGTTAGAACTGTGTAGCGAAAAAACCATATTTTAAAACAAATATATATATATATATATATATATACATGTGTGTGTGTGTATAAGCCAACTGTATTATTAGAAAAACTTGCATTCAATTAAAACTGTAGAAAACCAAGTTTGTTGCCCAAATATACAATATTCAAATACATATATATAGAGAGGGTATATCAAAAATACTTTTATAAAATTTTTGGGCGGATTCCTGACACCAAAAGAAGGTAAAATGTCCATATAAACATGTGGCCAAAAGGGCACCGTTGTACCTCAATGCAGTAACTCATAACAAATGTTTAAAATGCCCCCGCTTGTTTCGGCACAGGCATGAACTCGTCAGATCATTGACTTGCGCACCCTTTTAATTACTCCCACACAGTATCGAATGTTTTCGCTGGCCACCATGGAACGTCTCTGTATTATTAATGTCAACTGCATTAACAAATTGTTTTAGATGGCCCCACAGATAAAAATTGAAAGGATTGAGGTCAGGGGAACGTGCAGGCTATTGAACCACCCCATACCTATTCATCTTTCATGCACCGTGAAAAATGTGACTAAAATGTGCTGGAGCCCCATCATGTATGAACCACATGTGTCTTCATATTAACAGGGGTAGATCCTCTAGCAGGTAAAAGTGTGTTCGAAATAAATCCCTATGGACAGTTCCCGTAAGACGTGCTGGGAGAACGTATGGCCCTACCAGATAGCCACCTACAATTTCAGCCCACACAGTAATCGTAAACCTATGCTGGTGTTTAGCCTGTATTGTGACATGGGGATTCCGATCCGCCCACAAATGTTGGTTGTGCAAATTTCTTATTCCATCTCTTCCAAATGTTGCCACATCCATAAACAAGACTCAGGAGAAAAACAACGGATCAGCATTTTGTGCAATAATCATCCGTAAATGTTCTCCTGTGATGTGTGGTCAGAGGGCGAAAGACCCTGCATACACAGCAAATAATACAGATACAGGAACTTCTCTTGAAGTACCCTCCATGTAGCACTATGAAATGTACGACATGCTAGGGCCAATTGACCTGTGCTCTTACCTGGATCGTCTCCGACATCCTGCAGAATGTGTTCTCCGTGGTCAGGCTGACTTGTTCGATCCGTAGTTGATGCCACGCAACGCACCGATAAACAGCAGCAAAGTTTGAATGACTTGGCTGCCTTCGGCCTGGAAACGCAACCTGATACAGCCGTGCAGCCTCGCGTCCATTACCATTCGCGCGGCCACATATAAAAATCATATCTGCCTATTCACGATATGAGTATCCTGCTATTGTTAAACGGAACACTTCCCAGTTAACATACCACTACACACGTTAAACACTGAAGACAGACTAGCAACACATATACACGAATGACAAATGTCTAGTCTACAGGGCAACACAGTGCCATCTACCGTAAACTTTCTTTAAAATTGATAAGTCAGAAATCAAGGATTTGCAGACATGTTTATATGAACTTTTATCCTTGCTTTATATAAGTCCTTGCCGCTTTTTACGTCGTGTGAGAATTGATCAGTGATACACAAATGAATGCGCCACGTGCTGGGAAAGCGGTGGGGGTGGAGGGTGCGCTACCCTTGACCAATGCAGCTGTGTTGAACAGGTTAAGATTTTAGTGATCGGGGATGCACCCTGTTACGAGTCGGTTCCACAAAGTAAGAGGTAAGAAGCACAGTCTATGAGGATACGTGGGAAAGATAATGCTAACCCCTTGACTTGAATGGGTTAAGATTGTAGTGATCGGGGAAACATGCTCTTGGGAGGCGGTTCCACAGAGCGGCGGTTCGCAGGAAGAAGCTGTTCGAGTGGAACCAAATTATTAATTCATGTGAGATACTTAAACTTTGAAATAAACAACAATACCATCAGCTGTAATTTTTGCTGATACTCGTGTTGTTCCCATGGTAACAACAAAGGAGGTAAAGTTTGCTCTTTAAAATGTAAAGGTAATGATGGCATAGTAACAGACATTTTAAAATATAAAGGAAAGAATTCCGAAACAGATAAGCAAAGTTATATATTTAGTGTTTATGGAAAAGGATGTATGTTGAAAGTTTAAGCTTAAGTGACACCATAAAGAGTATAATATGTATAACAAAATAGAATTAAAAGACTAACAAATAGCGAAATGAAAACCTGTTATGCGAACAGGCAGTTTTAGAAATTCTTACTCAATAATAGACCATCGCGAGATAATTAATTGAAAAACAATAGATTATTACACTTTGTTTAACTCTATTGGCTCTAATATTTTCTTATCCTTAGGGAAATTGTCCAACGTTCTCTATCATACGCAAGGATGAAATATGTAGCGATCTAACACTCTTTTCTTTGTTTCTAACGAATTTTCTATTTTCTGTAAATTCTTAATGTAGATTTAAATGTGAACAGAAATAAGACAAAAGTAATGTTTAATAATTGCAACACCCCGAACAATAGCTTTGACGGCAGGATGATCAAATTTCTAGTTTAAATTGTTTGTCCATTTAAAATACTGCATTTATTTGAAAATATATCCATTTTAAATACAAAAGAAGTCATTAAAATAACCTCAAAGGTCGCGAATTCTGGCTTGTGTTCTTTTCCTGTTACTCAGGGGTTGTTGCCAGAAAGAAAGGGAAATTACCCCTTGCGGCACTGATATCCACTTCAGTTTCATTCAAATTATGTATGTATCTACGTCTACGTTTGTTCATGTTAGTTTTAATTCAATGAAAACCCTAAAATATTTCTTCAAAATAAAAAATAACAATTCTATTTATTACCGAATAATTTTTCTTATATGATCTGATTTTTTATGATTTGAAAATATTAAATTAATTTTTTGTCACAAATTATGAATTTATTACTCGATCTGAAGTAGTCGCTGTGCAGACTGAGTGGGAGGGGGATATATAATTCCATTGTCTTATTTCAAACACAGTCAAATTGTGCGTGGATGTGTGTGTGCGCGTTTTATTGTGTGTACATTAAATGACACAAGCACAATATAGGCACACGGATATACATTAGATACGCGCATGTCTCGTGTGGACAGAGAATCATCTCTTCTTTTATGATACTCAAAATAATAGAAATGTTTGGTTTTCAAAGAATCGCCTAAGAATTGAAGGTTGCGTGCCTTTTTCAAAACTAATTCACTAATTCACTTTGGGTCAGAGAGACTTTCTTTTCTTCAAGGGTTTTATCAGATATTCACTAACAATAATAACGAAATTAACTCATTACTGCATACAGTTTCCCATATT
>CAHIKZ030000882.1:127500-132500 GCA_903632075.3 Acanthosepion pharaonis
GGACTAGTTTGAATATAACATATATAGGTTCAGAACTTCTTGAGTTATTTAGGTTTATTTGATTTGCATAATAACTTCAGACATGCTGTAATAAGAAGGTTATGAGAGGTCGTAGCCTTTTTCATTTGTAGTAACCAACTCTTTTTATACTTTTTTTAAAAACTCTTTTGGAGGCTGAATGATAGATGAATAATCAATGTTTGTTATTGGCTTGCTTTTTAAAAGAAAACAGTTCAAATGAACTCTAATGAGTATTAACTCCAACAAAGACACGCAAAGTACATGTCAAATAGCATATGCAGATATTATTATGTGTAAATTGTTTTCAGATAGTGTTTATCTATAAAGGAACAAAATGAATAAAAAGACAAGAGGAAAAACTATTCTTAGCCGACGCGTTCCGTCCTCTGATGGACTTTATTTGGGATTTATTTTATTACAAGAGCCAGCATATCACTGCTTTATCAAGACCTTTAAATCTGAGAACGATCATGAATATTCATCAGATAACCTTTCAACCACCTGATGAATTTTCATGAACGCTCTCAAATCTAAAAGCCTTGATAAACAAATCACATACTTGCTCTTGTATATAAACACGCACAACAAAATAAATCCTGCATTTGCCTTGATAAAGTTCCCTAGAGTATGAAACGCGTCGTCTAAGAATAGTTTTTCCTCTTGTAATTTTATTCATATATTATTATGTATATTGTATACACTCGCTCACACGGACACAAACAAAAATGCACGCACATACCTCTTCTTTTATATGCTGTATACGAGGTCGATCGTGGCTTCCTACAATTTCCTATCCTTTGTTAGAGTAATGTTTGTTCCCTTATCATCCCTACTCTTCCTTCTGTCACCCATTTACAATAGTTTGTTAGGTTAATCGATATTCCCCTCTTTCTCTAGGTTTTGTGAGTGTCAAATTCTCCAAGCCCTCTCTCTTGATTTATCTGCCCTAGAAATTTCAATTGACTTTGTCGGAAATTTAAGTACGGTTTTCCATTTTGTTCTGTTTCTTTTTAAACTTTCTCGCTGCACACATGCTTCGTACATAGTATTTCTAATATTGTTCTGAAGAATCACATGTGTTGCCAATTGATTTATCTTATTCTGTGAGGAAATAGTCCAGCATTCATATAAAAGAAGTGATATTGCGTAGAATTTCAGCACTCTTTTTCTTTGTTTGTAATGAAATTTTTCCTGTTTCTCAATATTTTGCTTGGCTTTTGTAAGGCATCTTTCCCCATTTCAAAGCGCCTTCGGGTTTTGGCGTCACATTTTCCATCGTCTGTTTGAAACAAATACTTTCCAAATAAATAACATAAGGATGGAAATATATTTAACTCAACAGTTGTTCAACGTATTCTTTGTCAATTTAATTCAGGGAATATTAATAATTTACAGTAAAAATTTAAGATACTATCAATTTTCCTAAGTCTAAGATTATTGATCCACTCTCATGTATCAGGTTGATTAGCGGCATGTATAACACTGTATTAATAAGGTTAATTTGGATGATACTAACGACTAGTCACACACATACACACACACACACATTATATATATATATATATATATATATATATATATATATATTGAGTATTTAGGCAGCAATCTCTCATTTATACATGTTTCCTGAAAAACGACAGACAAGGTACTGAGAATAAGCTTTTTATTTAATTTTTCTTGTGTTCTGTGCACAGAGTGTGTAGAAACTGTTCAAATGTTCTGTAATTCTGAGCGCTTTCGGCTATAATTTTAGCTATTATCAAGGATGATTTTATTTTTACTTTTACTTTTTAACTGGATGTATGGATTGTGGGTATGTTTCTAGAGTTATAGAGATGTTTTATTTTCCGAACACAGTTAGCAAATTGTGGCCGTGTTCGTAGTTAATATTATGGATGTTGGGTTTTTCTTTTTATTATTAAGACTTCCATTATTATTAATCATTCTTAAACGTGGATGAGGTTATTATGCTTGTATTTTCTACTAGTATGTTTCGTATGAAGTTTGGACAGTTTCTACACACGCTGTGCCCTGAAAAGAAAACACTTGTTCGAACAGAAGAAAAATTAAATATAAACCTTAATCGCAGTCACTTGTCTGTCATCTTTAATGAAACACACACACACAGATATATATAAAAATTCGACTTATCACCATATTTATACAAGAACGCACAACTGTAAAAAATTTAAAATCAAACTCAGCGTTGCTACTGCACGCTCCAAAAAACAATAACTCATTTCCAATAGCATTTTTCGGATACAACAATACATATATTTTCGTTGTCCTCTTATTACTGAGAGAAAAAACAAGAACAACATCTATTCCATACCTGAAGATGTCTGTAGGAACAGACGAAAGCTTGTAGTAAAAATAAGAACTAATGCATTAGAAATTTATAGAAACAAGGATCTTTTCATTCATAACAGGTTCGGGGTTTTTGTATATTATTTGAATTGTTTGCGACGATGGATTTCTCGCCAATTAAATCATTAACCTTTGCATTTGTTTTGTATGAATAATTCATGAATATATATATATATATATATATATATATATATATATATATATATATATATATATATATATATATATATATATATATATGTATTATACATATAGCTACTGATTATATATATATATATATATATATATATATATATATATATATAATCAGTAGCTAATATGTATAATGTATGCAGTATTGGACTCGGCTATAAGACGAGTATTTCGCAAAACTATTGAATTAGCAATAAAAATAGAATGACCAACACTGATGCCTTTTAAAGGGTTGAATCTAATTGAATGCCGTTGCATTCTACATCCATGCCAGTTGCAATGTTCTCGAATTTGAAGGGAGGAGAGATTTGCTATGGTTACTTACACTGTCTCCTGGGAGACTATGACTTTACTGGTTCCAAAACCCTAGTCTTCAGTAGCTTTCTTGTGGCTCTTCTGAATCTTATTTAGGTGAACCACTACTGTTTTGCTTGGCTATCCTTTTTCTGCTTTTGTTTGCTGCAAGGAGATTATTTTATTCTATGGCAAAGCGAAATAGAAAAAACGTTTCTTTTTTTAATTTCCTCATTTTAGAAAATAAAAAAAAACAGTAAAACTGCTTGCCTTTAACCAAACGCAAGGATTTTGCAGTGCCTCAAGCCGGAAGTTTCATTTATTGTAAACAGAGATTTTTGGATCTGTAACAGTCTCATAGTGGTTTAAAAGTTTTTAAAAGTTTTCCTTTTTACTCTCTCTCTCTCTCTCTCTCTCTTGCACACATACGTACGTACACGGACACGCACACACACACACACACGTGCGCACACACACATACACACACGTGCGCACACACACACACGTGCGCACACACATACACACGCACACACATACACACACATGCACATACACACGCGCGTACACACACACACACACACACGCACACACATACACGCACACAGACACACGCAAGCATGCCCACAAGGTGTCATGTCAACCGTGGTAAAAAATTTACTATCCTTACTATCCTGTCTCTTTCAAACTATTCTTCTTCTTTTAAGTTCGAAGACTTTCCAGGAAGTAGGTGATCACGACTCTCCACAACTTCCTGCCTTTTGTTGCTCTAAGTAACTTTTGACTCTACTATCGCTCATTATCCCTGTTCTGCATTCACTCACATGAACTAGTGATGTAGATTGCTCACTGATCCCCTCTGCATTTTTTGCCTTCAATATATCTCGTGAGTGTCAAATTCTCCAAGCCGTCTTCCCTAATTATGTGCGCCAGAAATTCCAGCTGTCTCTATACGATTGTAAGTATCAGTTATTTGTTGTTCTTCTTTTGCTTGAAACTTCCTCACATATTGGATCCATGGCATTCTTACCATTTGGCGTTACATCCACATTCGCTCGGATCAAGTCGCGGTTTCATCTGAGAAAATTGACCTGCATTCAGGTCCATATAGAAAATTAGATATTTCATAGACCTTCCGCAGATTTTATTTTATTTTTTCTAGCAATATATTCCTGTTTTTGTTCAGTTTCGGGATGTCACCTTTCATTACACACACACACACACACACACACACACACACACACACACACGCAAGTCCCGTAAACTCCACTTGGAAGTATAGGATCACAGCACTCAACAAAATTAGGCATTGCTGCCGCGGTTCTCGTTTCAATTAGGTTTTTAAGGGATGAAGTTGTTATGGACAACCGGTTTTGAATGCATAGGAATCCTTCTCGTAGGCTGGTTGTCAGCGAAGGCTAAAGAATGCAGCCTAATCTACTTTTTAAGAGGGTGTGGAGAACAGATGGATTCATACCTTTCATATGGGTATTTGCGCGTAAATTAATGTAACGAACGTAACTGGAATTCGAACTCGGGTCTCCGATTACTCAATCAGAGCGACTATCCATTGCACCACCCGCACATACATTTTTATACACCTTGTGAATTCTGCACCAAATTTACCGTCGTCTCTTGCTACAGTACGGAACTACTTCAGTTTTTAATCTACGCGACTCAAAAAGAGTACAGCTCGCAAAGGATTGCAGGAAATATACGTACTATATACGGTTAGTCACGCGCTACTTAAAGAGTCCGCATTTTTTATGTAACCCTCGTATAAATAATTGTGCTAAAATTACGAAATTTCATTAAAAACAAAATTACACAAATTTAAAGATTAAAAGATGCCATTTTAAAGAGGTTAACATTTAGGAAAAACTATGTTCGTGTGTTCGTGTAAGGCCATATGTATCCGTGTGTGTGTCTGTTTATTGTTTATTTATTAATTCGTTTTCTACGGCTTACCAACTCTTTGAAGGTTTATTTAAAACCAAAAAAGATATCTTTTTAGAATTGTAAGAATTTTTTCCTGTAAATAATAATGGTTTAGTTATATGTTTTTCTATTAAGCGACATTTCTTAGAAAAACATGTCCGTGTACATAATATTAGATATTAGTTGATAAC
>CAHIKZ030000882.1:137500-285000 GCA_903632075.3 Acanthosepion pharaonis
TTTCAAACAAAAACTGGAGAATGAAGCGCCCAGTCAATACTGAAAAGAGCGACAACAGCTATTAAACTCGAGAAATCTATTTTCCTGAAAAATTGTTTTAAGAAAAATATTTTATAAATTTCAACCGATAACAACCACTGGCTTCTCGCCTAATGAATACCGGATATTTCCTTATAAGGAAACGGCTAATATTAACATTACTATTACCATTAAGCTGATTGTCTGTCCGTATGCTGGCAATATTAGGTAAAACTGAGTCAACAAATAAATGCGGTGGTTAGTGGTTATCCACATTAAAATAACATTTGCAATAATAAAAATATGTCTGATTAAAAATAAATCAAGTACTGTTTTCGGTTGAAATTTATAAAGTCTTTCTCTTCAAACAACTTTTCAGGAAAATAGCTTTCTCAAGTCCAGTAGCTGTTATCGCTCTTTCTAGTAGTATTGATGGAGATGTCCTTCCTAATCTTTTATCTGAAGTGATGTGAAATATCAACATCTTGATTATGTCATAATTTTCTCTTTGAGTAACAGGTGCTATCCATTTTAATTGTTGTCGCTGTTGGTAGTTCTCATGTGATATGGTTTCTATTATTTGGTACAGTTCTTTGTTTGTGATTCTGTAGCGCTGGTTCACAATTTTAAAAGAAGAATGATCTTTGCCAAGATCCCCAGGCTTCACTCACTCGAAGACTTTTAACATTGAACTTAGAAATCAGTTGCATACAACTGACAGTTTAGATATTTCTGAACGGGCTTGGCACCATGCATGACATCGATATGAATTTCTTATTATGATGAGGCTATTTAAGAATATAATTCAAGTTTTCAGGTTGATGTTTTTGGTTTGAAGCAATTTGCGGTATTGGGCGAAACTATCTCTATGTTAAATTTCCTTTTCTCCTGTACTAAATTTGTTAAAACTGATCCATACGGTTACTGAATGGGGTTGTTTTAGGGATGTAAGAGGAGCAGATAAGAAGCACTGAGGCATGCGGGATAATTAAGGATTACCCTAGGCTTGAAGAAGTTAAGATTATAGTGATCGAGGAAGTATCCTCTAGGGAGTTAGTTTCCCCGAATGAAATTTCCTTCTTAATAATGGAATGCGAAGGGAATGAGGACGATTTGAACCTGTGTACGTGTCCTGGCGGGTCTAAGCCGTAAATTTTTTAACTGGTGAAACTAAAGAAAGTAACTCGTCGAAATATTTCTTATGGAAGTTGGCTGGCTGATTGGTTGATTATGTTTAGCGGCACATCAACAACTCTATGGGTTATTTAAAGCCGAAATCTAAATATTTTGAACGCAATTGTATAGCTTCAACTACAAATAAAATGTATTGTTGGTCATTTTGCTATAAATGTATTATTGGTCATTTTGTTAGGTATTGTTGGTCAATTTGCTATAAATAGATATTGTTAGTCATTTGGCTATAATTAAGTGTTGTTGGTCATTTTGCTATAAATAAGTATTGTTGGTAATTTTTTATATATAAAAATATATTGCTGGTATTCTTACTATAAAAGATGTATATGGTACACCTTCACAAATCTAGATGACCAGAGCATGACAACTGATCTCTCCTCTGACTTAGCTCTAACTTGTATCACTCGCTTATTTGTGAATGTGTACCATACACTGTTGTATCATCTGCATGGATATTTACGAATGATCCGAGTAAGTTCTTATGCAGATTGTTAATACATGTAACCGTAAGTTCTATGCTAACAGCTTCTTCACTTGTATCTCTTGTATCTCTCGCTTGTGGAACTCTCTTCCGGCTTCTTGCTTTCCAGTCAACTTTAATCTTCAAAAAATTGAATGCGATGTCAATCGTTATCTTTTGTCTTCTTAATTCTTGTTCTTTTATTGTTCACTCTCTTTAATAATGTTTTCTTTTTCTCATATTACCTTACACTCAATAACCGCTTGCGTCTTAACGGCTTTATTGTCTTGCTTGGGGTGAGATGATTAAAAATAAATAAATAAAGCAGAGAGAAGGTAGGATCGAGGAGAGAACGTTGGGGAATGCCTGTATTGATCTCATGAGCTTCATCTTGACAGGAAAGAAAAATTCAGGAGGGTTGTATAGTTTTCTTCTTCTATGTTACGGGACCCTTCAGGACGTGGTCGATCATGGCTCTTCACAATGTCCTGTCCTTTGTAGGGCTTAGTAAATAAGGTCTTTTCACTATCTCTCCTAATCCCTATTTTGTTAACCATTTATTTACACAAGCTCATTAGGCATATTACTCGCGACCTTTCTCTGTCTCTCTTACCTTCAGTATGTTCTGTGAGTGTCAAATTTTCGAAGTCATTTTTCCTCATTATGTGTCTAAGGAATTTCAGTTGTAACTTTTTGGTGCCACGTATAATTGTCCTTTTTGTTTTCATTGTCTCTAAAACTTCCTCATTGTTCACATGCTCGGTTCACGGTATTCTCAGTAATATTGTATTTTGAAGTATAGGAAATAAATGTCAGTCAATAAACGCATTGAATTATTTTATTTGCGTCAATGTCGCTAATTCATTTTTATGGGGTGAACAAATACCTCAAACAAAGAAAAAGACGAGATAATGCAACAGACCAAAGAAAAGAGCCCACACAATGCCGGGTATCATTACTAGTATTTGATAAGAGCTAATCTCTGACAGCTCTACACCAGAAATTTATTTGTGATATAAATAAACCCAGACAAACTTTTATTATATATATATATATATATATATATATATATATATATATATATATATATATATGCACTAGTATATTTTTTATGAGCGGATTTAATATTGCTTCTGAGAATTTGTTGAGTCATACAGATATTAATAAAGGACTGAGTACATTTGAAATATAAATTATTCAGACTGTTGAATGTGAATCATTCGGAAAAAATATACTTTACCTGTTTTCCAAAGCGCCATTTTTACATCTCGAGTGACATGACTCAGAAAATCCTGCATTCAGCATTTTATTTAATAAATAAGAACAAGCGTAATAGAACTTGTTAAAACAAGGGCACCATGTGAACCACTCATCGATCAGCAGTTCACTTATTTACGTTACGAATGCACATAAACGACATTCTATCCAAAAGAACTTATCAATGAGGTTTTTGAATATTAAGTCAGTCTCAAGAGAATAGGAATTGAAAGTTAACAATTCAGAGCCTCCGTAATTATTACCTAGAAATTTTGCTACCGCGAATTGGTCATAGACCAATTAGTTATCTCCCTTGTCAAGTGAATGCAATTGCAAAAAGTGTATCTTAAAAAGGTCAAGAAAGTTTTACGTCATAGTCCTTATTTTTCCGTCAATCGTAGACAATGGTGCTAAGCTAAAATTAAGTTAAGTTAAGCATTGATATTTCATAAAACTTTAAACAAAATTTCAGTGAGGGACTGGCGAGATAACTCGCACGAATAGTTCGTAACTAGTGATGGAGAGGATCTATAAAAGGCGAGTTTATGAGAAATAGAATGCAAGTTAAATTTCCGCAGGAGCTTTTCCTTCAATTTCAATGTTGTGCTGTTTGTCTTCTCAGGCTCAGAGTGAATCGAGTGAAGTGTTGCGATGAACCCCCCCAAAAAAAAACAGACCCCCCACAAAAAAAACAATAAAACTAGAGTGGAAATCTAGTAATAAAGTATGATTTATAATGAAGAGTGCATCGACCCAGAGTGTTGTTTTAAAAAGGGTACAATCATACTCGGGTGGAAAAATAGTAATTAAATATGACTTATAATGAAGAGTCTATCAACCTTTAATGTTTGCATAAAAAGTAACAATAATAAGATGAAGGAAGTTCAGGTTTATCGCCAAAGTGTTTCGAGTGGTGGTAGTGGGGCGGACAACGTTCAAATCAGTGGGGCCACGAGTTAGAATTTACAGACAAAATTCGTTCATATTTTCACAGGGTGTGGGGCAAATGCTTTTTTGAAGGAGGCAGGCCCCTTTGGCGACGGGAGTAAATAAAAATAGTAATAAAATATGATTTATAATGACGAGTGAATGAATCCAGAGTGTTGGGATAAAAACGACAATGCTAAGATAGAGTAAAATTAGTAATAAAATAATATTTTTGTGTCGTTGTTCAAATCAGGATTGAGACATAGATAACGTTTTGGTTGTTTGCTTTTCCCTCGAACCAAGGCAAATTCAGGTTAAACTAATCGAGTTGGGAAGAGTAAACAACAAGGTTGAACTAAAGAAATATTGTATTTCGTGATAATCAAGGCAAATGTGTTCTTTTTTCATCAAGCGTACATAAATTCTCAGTTGAAGAAGCCACTATTTAAAGATCAACGATATAATTCCATTCAATTTCTCGACTATTTAATATGCTTTCTTATTTCTGCGTGCCAAGCTAGTCAAAATGATGCAAACTGAAATGAGTGCTCATTGTTGCGCGATGGTCAGCGCGTTCGTCTCACAGATCAATTCACTGGTGTAGTGAACTTGATCCCTACCGAGCGCCCCGATTCTGTGTCCTTGTCATAGACATAGTAAATAACCTAAAAATACAAAAAAAAAAAAAAAAGACCATTAAATCAGTATTCTGACTGGTACCGACAAATCAATATAGCTCGTTATTACCAATTAAGCTTTCATTCTCAAGCGAATGATGAACGTTAAAAATGGACGTCAGGTCTGACGACGAAGAATATTTCTCCGTGATACAACAATACCATTGCGTTAAAAAATGTTTACAGCAATATATCTGAGAGAACTAAACATTTTTATGTGATTCACGCTAAATTGTGA
Source organism: Acanthosepion pharaonis (assembly GCA_903632075.3). NCBI lineage: Eukaryota > Metazoa > Mollusca > Cephalopoda > Sepiida > Sepiidae > Acanthosepion > Acanthosepion pharaonis. The sequence continues at coordinate 142,272 of CAHIKZ030000882.1, forward strand.
CGTTTTGTCGTGTGATGTATCGGGTCGGAAGACAGATTGCCTTACACTAAAAAAAAAAAACAAAAACAAAAACAACAAAACAAAAAAAATTCCAAAACATAACAATAACAAAAATGTTTCATATTTTGCTTCTGTGGATGGTAAATAAATTCCATCTTATTTCTTGTTATATAAGAATAAATTGTCGCTGCCGACACTTGAGTTTGAACATAGATCACCAGTGAGCAAACACAGGCGATACCATTATTGAATTAAGTAGACCACGTGACCGTAGAGGAAACGCATATATGAAAGGTAGCGTGACGTGTAATTGATCGCCATTTCTATACTATTCTCTATTACTATTCGGATCACCATTTCTACTCTATCCTATATTACTATACAGACCGCGATTATCTACTCTATTCACTATACAATTTCTCTATTCAGATCACTATACGGTGGTTACTATTCGAGCGAGTATTATCGAACAAGTACTATTAGTGCAAGTGTTATTTGAAGCCGTCTGACACCAGCATTGTTCAACGGCGTACTATAGTTGTATCTGCAATTACAAAGTCTCTACTACAACGAGTATTACGAAAGTGACAACGAGTATTCGTTGACATCACAAGATTTCTAATATAATCATCTTTTTAAATAAAATATAATTTGCTTTCTCTGAGTATATGTATGTACATACTTCACCGAGTAGCCTACGATGAGTTATTCGTAAAAACAATTTGTTGTGGCCTTGTTAGGGTCAGGAATAAAGACACAAGAGAGGAATTGAGTTAAACAAAAATATTAACAGAAACACTAATACAAACATATACCAACGAGAGTGCTACAGCAAGAATGTTCGGTTCGACTCTCAGAGCTGACTGCCGGAAACTTCCCTCTCCAAAAGGCAGTACCTGCTCCTACTTATAGCTGAGAGTGTCCATGCGTGTGTGGGTAAATTACCATAACACAATTGTTTTATGTTCTAAACCAAAAACAAATTGTAGTTTTTTGTTTTTCGACTGGAAAAAAGCAGAATTTCGCAATATGAATTAGTTGACTGTGAAAAAAAAAGAAAAGAAAAAGATTACTTACCGTAACACTTAGTTTCCATTGTCTTCTTCGAAGTAATCTTTTATCTGTTGTTTTGCTCACAGGCTGGCAAAGAGCATTGTCACAAAGAATACCTGCAAAAAACCTGTATTATATTCACTTCGCACTCGCTTTTCAATTTGACCAAACGTTTATTGTCTCTTTTACTGAATCACACAACAAGTTGCTAGCAATTCAACCATATTTGGTCGAATCACACAAGTTGCTAGCAATTCAACCATATTTGGTCGAATCACACAACAAGTTGCTAGCAATTCAACCAAATTTGCTCGAATCACACAAGTTGCTAGCAATTCAACCATATTTGCTCGAATCACACAAGTTGCTAGCAATTCAACCATATTTGGTCGAATCACACAACAAGTTGCTAGCAATTCAACCATATTTGCTCGAATCACACAAGTTGCTAGCAATTCAACCATATTTGCTCGAATCACACAAGTTGCTAGCAATTCAACCATATTTGCTCGAATCACACAAGTTGCTAGCAATTCAACCATATTTGCTCGAATCACACAAGTTGCTAGCAATTCAACCATATTTGCTCGAATCACACAAGTTGCTAGCAATTCAACCATATTTGCTCGAATCACACAAGTTGCTAGCAATTCAACCATATTTGCTCGAATCACACAAGTTGCTAGCAATTCAACCATATTTGCTCGAATCACACAAGTTGCTAGCAATTCAACCATATTTGCTCGAATCACACAAGTTGCTAGCAATTCAACCACAGTTGATTGCGACTCTTTGTTGAGTCTAACAACGTTTTTTTTTTTATGATGAAAGTTCAGGTCGACCAATCACTAGCAAAACACCGGGAACTCATCGAAACAATTATGGAGTTTGTCAGAAGATTCACAATGAAAATAATTGACATATCTTGTATTGCGGCCTTCGGGAAGAGGAACTCTGTCGTGTTTTGAAAATTCGACAAGGCTCCAGAAGTGAATTTTGAAGCGAATGGTGGCCAAATTTAAAAACAAATATATGTTATATATATTTCTTATTTGAATAATTTACTTTTATAACAGTTTAATCCGTGATTTTTCGGATACCAGCTCATGAATTGATAAGGAAAGTGACTTCGTGTCACGTAAGTAAATAGAATACTGGATCTTGCGTCACGTAATTGATTAGCATCTTGGATCTTATTTCACATAAGTGATTACATTATTGTCACGTGCTTAAAATGTTGGTCCAAGTATCATGGAAGTTATTCAAATCTTGCAACTTGTGTTAGGTAAATGATTAAAATTGTCATCTCATGACGGGTAAGTTATTGGAATTCTGTAAACAGATTCATGTAAATGATCAAAATCTTGCACTGATTGTCAAATAACTAATTAGAATTTGGACTTAGTATCACGTGAGTGATGAGAAACCTACTTTGAATGCGAAACCTGCACAGCATCGCTCTCTCGTGTCTTATGAACCCACACTTACGTATTTTAAATATATACACAATAACAAGAAAAACCTTTTAGTTAGTTGGGTGTGGTCTTGCATCGCGCCTGATGTGGTTTTGAGCTCTCAGACATTGATTATGGCACACACACACACACACACACACACACACACACACACACACACACACACACACACACACACACACACACACACACATATATATATATATATATATATATATATATATATATAACAGTGTGAACACAGAGCTCAACATGGAATGACGACAGTGGTTTGGGGCATTATGTGTAACTAGTTCAGTTATTTCCATTAGAATAACACAATAAATCGGAAATAACTGACCTTGCTAACCCTAATGCCCCCAATGATTAACAAGTGTAGTTATTCGTGCTATTATCCAACCCACATGGACTGAAAATTGCGTTCAAGAATGAAACAGACTGTTTCCATTCGGTTTTGAAGTCTGTGTCCACACAGCTTATATTTACATAATCCCTGATTTAGATTACTCTTATCCTATAAATATAGCATGCCTTAAATCTATATTTTACCATATATATAGATCGAATATTGATTTTCAGGATAAGCTTTTTTTTTTGGAGAAACTGGCAGCATAGCATTGCGTTTTATACTTTCTTATGCTTATAAAATCTGCAATACATTTTAAACTTGTGTAAATATGATATGCATCAATAGGTCCATACGTATCAGAAAGTATATGGATGCAGTTTATAAGGCTTATTGTTGTTGACCGATGTACAAACTAGGTAGATACATCTTAAAATGAACTTATATATTTATATCTGTACGTATGTGTGTGCATGTGCGTATATGTGTGTGAATGTGTATGTGTGTGTTATTTACAAAAGCTTAAGTATGTATATCATAAGGCATTCAATTACTTCTCGCTATTTATTTGCTTTTATGCAAATGGATTTTCCGTGTCTGCGTTATTTTTATATGGTGCCCGGCCAAACACTTTGGCGAAAATAGAATATTTCGCGAATGAAAGAGTTATATTTGCTCTGCATTTAACTGAAATAAATAGTCGCAGTCCTCACCTTTCGTCACCTAACCTTAAGATGGGACGTTTTAAAGTACTATTTAGGCTTACGGCCACATCACATTAAAACACCGGTTCCCGTACGATCACTGAAGTTAAGCAACGTCGGGCCTAGTCATTACAGTTTGGAAATACCAGGTGCTGTGAGCTTGGATGTGCGGGTGGTGCAATGGATAATGGCTCCAATTTCAATTGACTTCGTTATATTCATTTACGTGCAAATACGCTGGGGAAATTTATGAATCCACCTCTTCTCCCTCAGCTATGGGTTAATTAGTAAGACATATATCACTAAACCATTATTATCTAAAGAAATCAATCTTACAATCTAAACATATAAATAAGATGCAAAGTGTAAGGTGTAAAAAACGAATCAATCAAGGAACTATTTAATAATAAAAACCTCAGAATAAAAAAGCGATAAAAATTAAGGATTATCACTATATTTTCTATTTGTTTTACCTGTATAAAATCCAATGTTGATGATTTGGTTTTTACGGTTTATCAACCCTTTGTGGTTTATTTAAAGTCGAAGCATATTTTGGATTGTAAAAATAATCCGTTTTATGTGTGTGAATATTGCATGAAAAACATTTTTAGTGTGATCACAATAACATTGTTCTTTTTCAGTCCACTATTTAGTCGACAGCCGGGAAGATGAGAAGATTGATTCATAGCTTTCCCAAGTGTATTTGCGCCTATGTGAAAGTAAAGAAATCGACTAGAATTCGAACTCGGCTCCCCGATATCTCATTTCGAGTCGCTATCCACTTCCACCATGTGCATATCCATAAGATCCATTGATAAACGCGAAAATCATTTTCCCTGATTTGAAGACATAATATGTCTGAGACACATCTGCACAAAACCAGCATCTGATCTGTTTAAGCCACAAAATAAATGTTTATGCGCCCCATGATATATATATATATATATATATATATATATATATATATATATATATATATATATATATATATCTATCTTAAAAGTCACCCAATCGAGTGGCATTCAAGCTAACTCAACAATAAACTACAGAAGAAGTCGAAATTGCTCACTGCATTTAAGTACTGCACTAATATTTAACTTTAACTTTTAAAAGCTCAACCATAATTCTTATGTCACCACTTAATTGAAAGATAATTCGATGCACGTTGGTTTTTACTTTCCGTATAAACAATTATTTTTATTTCATGGGCGACTTTCGCTGGATTTCGCAATTAATGTCGATTAATCCAAAATTTATTTCCACTTTATAAAAATTGTTATCGTACAAAAAATTTCGCCGCAGAAAATCGCGTACAAAAATCGCCCAAAACAAACGTAGTAATGAAAACTTGGGAAGCCAAAATTTCAGGATTGCGGATCTGGATCCGGCCTAGAATGTTTTTAATTTGCTCACGGAGTTGGCCTGATTCGAAAATGGGCATGACATGTTGGGCTACGGCCACTCGGAGCATAGTTGAAAATTCGTACAATTTTATTTTGAAACACAAATTCGAGAATTATATATTTTTTTTGTTTTGAACATGAGCTATTGTAAGTTAGAGAGTTGTGTAACTTTAATTGTTTTTATCAATAGAATCCAATATGGCAGAATCCGAAAACAATCTCAGTAATGAAGACTTGGGAAGCCAGAATTTCAGGATTGTGGGCCTGGCCTCTGGGTGTAAAGTTGAAAAAGTGTGACTCAGTGATACACTGACATTCCCATTTATTATATACTAACTTAAAAGCTGCCCTATCGGGTTGTTATAACTGAACGTACCTATTCTATTATTAATAGACTCACCCACACATAATAAGTAGTAGTAGTAGTAGCGGTCACCAGTTGAGCTCAGTGGAGTTGAGTGAGTCAGTCGATGTCGGACATTGAAGTATCAACAATCACAGCTAGATTGCTGCGTCATTAAATCTTATTTCAAGTTCCTAACGTTTTGTACGTCAGACCCTTTTAGGGCCGACAGCGAAATACAAGCCTCCACTGTGAAAACTACTCTACAACAGGGTGACAATTAAGCTAGCTCCTGTTGAGGGTTATTGATTGAGCCTTCAGCCCAATCAATGTCACTTAATGCATTGAGTACGTATTAAATTTTATTAAACTTGAACAATTAACAGTTTTCATCAAAACAATGATATAATTTGTCTATTTGGAACTTATTGCAAAACTGTATGATAAACAACATTTTTGATCTTCCCATTCGGGGTCAGTACAAATATCTTGTTTCTATTCCTAAACCTTGAATAACTAACATAGAGCTGACCATGAGAAAAACAGGGTTCCATCAGATCAAGTCCAGTTACTTTCAATGATTATCCTTGGGACTTATTGATTGACATTGCATGTCACAGTCACTGAAAACTGAAGTCATTTGAAATCAAAAGGTTGATCTGGAGGAATTAAAGGGATTCTTGGAATGAAAACTCTTTTCCCCTTTCCTTGACCAGTAAGGATCTCTTCTTGCAAGAGATGAGAAAGCATTTTCTTGACAATTAACTTTGTTCTAGTATTATACAAAGCTTTGGAGGTTCCAGGTTTCTCAATAGCATAAATGACATTCTTTTAGTTCCAACTTGTGTGATGGCATTACAGGAGGATTCAATGAGTTCAGGAATTCTATTAGATAATTCACTGCCTGCTCTTGTTCAACCACAGTGTCAATGGAAAAGTACTTCATACATTCTTCCAGTTGATGCTCTCCACAGTTTGATTCTTAGGAGTTAATATGGTCTCCTCACAAAGCCAGTTTGAATTCATGAAATGGTGTTTAATGTTTCGATAAACATAGTTAATCAAGTCTTGGATAGTTGAGACTGAAACTCTACAATCATTTGGGAGTGAAATATCTCCATTTTGGTCCATTTTGATGGTTCAATTGCCAAGCTACAACAACAAAGCATCAAATCGTCTTGCTTCAAGATCATCCGTGATTCTAACTCTCATGTTTGTTTTCAGGCTGAGTCCTGGAACACGTCTCCAGATGTAAGAATTTTTCAGGCAAGCATTGATTTCCTCAGCTGGAGTTCCTCTTGCAATGACTGATAATATTTGTTTAAAACCACTAGACAGTACTACAGCAATACCTCGCATGATTTATGAACTATGTCTTATATCTTGGGGTATTTTGTCCAGGGCCTCAAAAGCTCGCTGTGTGCCATGGTACATTCATCTCAGACAATGAATCGTGTCTCTTTCAGTAGATTAGCCAAGTTCGTTCCTCCATTGATGTTGCAAATAGGGATTCCACTGTAGTTCAAATTCAATGGAAGTTTGAATGTGCTGTATGCTGTACGCCCTCCAGGCAAGAAAGTAGTAACAATTTCAGATGATGCTACTGCCTGAGATACTTTTTTTTGAAGTCTCACTGCAATTAAAAGAAGGTTAGTTACAAAAGTTTTACCAGTACCTCCAGGTGCATCCAAGAAGAAAATCACTCCATTATTATTGCTGATGTCATCAGGAACCTTCTGATACATTTGCTGTTGTTCTTGGTTCAACATGGGCTCAATGTTTTGAACATATTGCCGCAGTTCTTATATATTGTATCCTGTTTCTCTCAAAATGTCTCTCTTGATTTGTCCAGTTTCTCTGTTTGGCTTTGGCAGACCAAAATTACTGAGGTCTCTTTCAGCCAAGTTCACCACTTTGTCTTCAACGTTCTCAGAGCTAAATTTGCAATCTGAGGATTCAATTCTAATCTTGGATGAGCAAGTCTCATTTGATGAAGAATATCTTCACTGAGAGCCTCCTGATAATTTTTCCAAAGAGTAACTGGTTTGGAAAGTTCGCAGGTGGCAATCAATTCTGCAAAAAGATCTTTGACTTGTTTTGGAGAATTTGTTGCAACTGTTTCCTCCACAGTCATATCCCAATGAGGATCATCTTCTGTTAGGACAAGCTCAATGCATGCTTGACTGTAAGTCTATTTGATAATTCCATCAATTGTTTTTCAAATCTTGAAATGATGTTGGGCCCCTTATGTGACGATTCAACAGTCTGAGAATGAAGCATTAAGGATTTCTTGAATGGACTGTATATACTCTTCCAAGTACATCTCCTATATTGATTCTAGATTAAGTTGGATGAGGTTCTCCTTACTTTCTCCTTTGAAAATTTCCATCCTTTGAAGGTACAGTATTTGTAAACTCCAGGGTACAGGAATGTTTTTGAAACGCTATCATTTTAACACAGTTCTAAAAATGCCATGAGTGTTGTGTTCTTAGGAGTTTCAAACAGTTCTGCATTTTCTTCTGTGAAGTAAACTCTTTGTCGATTTTCCAAGTGAACCGACAGGTGCTGAACTGAAAGACTTCGGCCATGAATTGAAAAGCTAAGGATCCTCCAGGAAGAATCATTGGAATATATATCTGCCCATTAAAAACTTCATTTTGATTTTCCAGACCAAATACTGCTTGGTCATTTCCCTGGTTAATGTATGTTATTGTTTTTATCAGTATAAGCCAAGATGAGGGATTAAACAAATCTGGGTTTTCCTTTGCATGTTTCCTTGCTGCAGCCTTGGTTCTTTTGATTGAAATCGGGTTCTCTGTTAGCGGAGATTTTTTTTACGAGGCATACTGCGATAGGCAACAATAAACTACAGAAGAACTCAGAATTGATTGCTGCATTTAAATATTGCATTAAGTACGTAGGTCCTTAATTTCTGTACAAACAATTATTTTTATTTCATGAGTGACCTTCGCTGAATTTCGCAATTAATTTCGATTGTTCCAAAATTTATTTCCAAGTTATAAAAATTTGTTATTGTGCAAAAAAATTCATCGCAAAAAAATCACGTAAAAAATTCGCCGAAATCAATCACAAAAATGAAAATTTGGAATCTAAAATTTCAGAATTGCGGGTCCAGATCCGGCCCGGAATGTTTTTAATTTGCTCACGTATCATTTCCGCGTATAAGTCGACCTTTAAATTTTTAAAATTACACCCTAAAAATAGGTTATCGTCTAATACACCAGTTACAAAAATCTAATCTTATATCATATGGTGTTTCGGTATTGGTAAGTAGGCTAGTATGCTCGCGCCATGTATTACGGTAGGCTAATAATTGTCTCGGTATGGTAAGTACTGTTGTAAATAATTCTAGTTGAAACAATTCACATTATAATACTGTATTACAGTTATAAATGTAATGACATTTTCTTGCTTTTACATTAAAATGCAATATTAAAGAGACGATTACACAACCATTTACAAAAGTTCCGTTGAGCAACACGTATAATTAGCAAGTAACGTAAACAAATTTTTCTTTTTTGATTTGTCGAGCTTTGTGTGCATTTACACATTATTTCTATAAGTGTTAAATAATGACATTTCGGATAACATATAATCTATATTTCTAATTAAAATTCATTATCATTGTGGTGTTAAATAACAACATTTAGTATCGCATGCAAACTTTATTTTCCAATAACATGGCATATTTTTTGTGCTGTTAAGCAACAAAACATTTCAGATGCCATAAATTCTTTATCTCTCATTACAGGATAAAAAGAAACGTAAGACACCCACATACATAATAACCTTCAGAATTATTCTGATGACTACCATCTGGTGAAAAGTAATCGTCATAAACATGTCATTTACGGTTTGGTCAAGTTTCTTTCCCAAATGTTTAGTAAATATGAGCAGCCTTAGCATCATCCGAACCCCTGTTGTCGAATTTATGCATCCTTGCACCTTTAAGTTCTCAAATTGCTTACTAGAGTAAGTTCTCAAAAAGTCACCCTCCTAAGTACAGATATGGCTTGACGCTGTTTAACATCAGCGAGAGGATAAAAACTATGACTTCCGGTTGTGTCTCATCGCAAGCGGTTGCGTATAAAATTAGCATAACAAATCCTGTCGGTAGCGGAAAAAGAAAGAATACTAAACAATAATATACGATGTTATTATTTAGTGTCGGTTTGTTTGTTCCAAAATACGTTGACAAGTTTTCGGCGTTTACTAATTTAAACTGCTTACAAAGCGTATTTTTGTAACGTATTTTTCTATAGAAATACTTAGTAAATGTGGAACATGGGATTGTCAGTGGTCGGATATTAAGGGAAATATTGCTGTCAGAATAAGATTATTAATTAGATTTTAAATTACTTTATTATAGATGGCACAATATCTGGTTTTACTATAGAAAGCGCTGTAAATGCGGAAAAGAGATGTAACTGGTTACATATTAAGAGAAGAGTTACTGAAAGAAAAGTCTGTTATATGCATTTTAAATTATTTTAGTATAGAAATTCATTGTAACTTATTTTACCATAGAAATGCATTCTAAATCTAAAAAAATAGGTTGTCGTTGGTCAGGAATTAAGACACAAGTTATTGTCAGAAAAAAAATAACTATTATATGATTTTTAAATTATTTCAATGCAGATGTAAATTATTTTATAGAAATGCATTATAACTGATTTTACTATAGAAATGCATTATAACTGGTTTTACTATAGAAATGCATTATAACTGGTTTTACTATAGGCAACCTTGTAAATGCAGAAAAAGAGATTGCCACCGGTAACGTATTAATCGAAGAGTTACTAACAAAACAAATCTGTTATATACATTTTAAATTATAACTTTAATTATTTTACTATAGAAATGCATTCGAAAAGGTATTGTCAGTGGACAAGTATTAAGAAAATAGCAATTATATTTTTAATTCTGCTTTTAGATGCCTCCAACCATGCGTTGATAAAATGTTTCCTCTGAAAGAGTTTATGGAGATTGTCACTGACCGACTTTGTAATCAAAGTTTATGCATCTTTAATTTGGAAACATAAAAAGATTAGATTTAGAAGATTGAAAATTTATTCAAACTATTTTTTCAAAGTCTCATTTGTTCATAAGTAATTCTTGATATTATAAGAAAATGAACGAAATCAAATAAAGTTCATAGCTCGGAACCAATCGATTCGAATTTAATTTAGTTATTTGATATTCCCTAGATCTCTGACAATAAATACTCAGATATATAATCATTGCAAATATTGGTTAAAAGAGTTGACTTTTGACTTTACATACCTAGCAGTAAAATACTTATTAACGGAGTCTGTGTTCGATGAATAAGAAATACATTTTTTTTAAATATATATCTAAAGTACTCATAATAGTTGCAATAAGAGTAGTTCATATTTATTCGTTGAATGATTGAAATAGTAATGGCAATACTTGAATAGTCAGATATATAATAATCGCAAATATAGGTGAAAAGATCTGCTCTTTGACTTTAAATACCTAACAGTAAGATACTTATTAACAAAGTTTATGTCCTATAAACAAGACATTTTTTTAAAATTTACGTCAACTGATAATAGTTGAAATGTGACTAGTTGGTATTTATTCGTCAAATGGTAACGGTAAACAATAACGGATCCTTACCGTGGCTACCAATTTACCTTCTGTAGACCGTTACTACTCTAATGAGACCGAAACTCACTTGATGGTCTGGAATGTTAACCTTGTTATAGATTAAATCACGTTCAGTGAATACGTGAGGCAAATGATCACCGGTTAGGCCGAGGAATCTGATCACGTGACACTAGGTTCAGGATTTCGCTCACGTAACACTAGGTCCGGGATTCTAATCACGTAATACTAGAAACAAGATCCTTATCACTTAACATTGGGTGCAGAATTATCGTCACATGAAACTAAATCCGAGATTCTAATCATTATTGAGATATTAGGCTCAGGATTTTAATCACGTGACATTTGGTCTAGGATTCTAATCATTATTGCGAATATCGTGATTAGGCTCAGGATTTTAATCACGTGACATTAGATACAAGATTCGGAACATTTATGTGATATTAGGTCCAGAATTCTCATCACGTGACACTAGATCCAAGGTTCCGATCACATATATGAGACTAGGCGCATGACTCTAATTCTGATCACTTATGTGGCACTAGGTCCAGGATTTTAATCTCGTGACGTCATGACCAGGATTCTAACGGCGCAACACTAGATCCCTTGTTCTAATCACATGAAATAAGGTTTAGAAATCTCATCACGAGACATTAGATCTAATACTCTGAACACATACGTTACCAGGTCCAGGATTCTAATCACGTGACACTAGAGCTACCATTTTCATCACATATGTAACATTTGGTCCAGGATTTTAAATACGTGATAGTAGGTCTAATATCCTAATCAAGTCCCATTAAGTCCAGCAATATAATCATGTAACACTAGATTTAAGATTCTGATCATCTAAGTGACATTAGGTCCATGAAGCTAATCAGGTGATACTAGATATAAAATACTTATCGCAGGATATTGGGTTCAGAATTCTGAATATGTGATGCTAGGTTTAAAATTTTGATTAAAGGATTCTAATCATATAACGTTATTTTCAGGATTCGAATCACGTGATACTAGATTCAGAATTCTAATCAAATGACATTAGGTCCATAATTCTAATCATGTGACATTAGGTCCATAATTCTAATCATGTGACATTAGGTCCATAATTCTAATCATGTGACACTAAATATAAGATTCTGATCATTTATGTGACATTTAGAAACAAAGAAAAAAATACTGAATTGTTACGTGATTTCAGTCCTCTTATATGGCAGTGAATTCTGGCCAATCTCTTCAAAGATGAAGAAAAAAATTGAAGTAATAGAAATATGGTTCTACAGAAGAATTCTGAGAACACCATGGAACGAATAAGCAACGACAAAGTTTTTAGAGAAACTTGAAACAAAAAGGAAACTTATATTTGACATCAGGAAGAAACAGTTGAAATGATTAGGGTACATAATGAGGAGAGGGGGCTTGGAAAATTTGATACTCACAGGACAGATTGAAGGCACGTAATCTACTTAGCGAGTTTGAGTAAATGGATGGTGGGGCATGGTTTAGGAGAAAGAACAAAACAACAGAATTTATTAAGAGCCACGAAAGACAGGAAATTGTGGAGAGCCATGATCTCATACGTCCTGAAAGGATACGGTACATAAAAGAAGAAGGTCCAAGATTCTCATCACATGACAAGTTGCAAGACTCTAGCCCCTTATATGACACTAGGGGAAAGTTTCCGACCATTTACGTGACATCCGGTGTAAGATTCTAATCATTTAAGAGGCACTATGTCCAGGACTCCCTCTGGTCCTATACGTGACATTAGGCCCTAGATTAGGATCACTTATGCGGTACTCGGTCCAAAGTTTTAATTACTTACATGAGCGTAAGTCCAAAGTTCGGATTACTTACCTGACAGTTATTGACACATTCTAATCATTTATGTAACACGAAGCCCAGAATTCTAATAACTTATGCCACATTCAAAATTTTAGTGAGTTACCTGATGCTAGTGTAATCAATAATATGAAACAAATTTTCAGGTTCTAATCATCGGTGCAAGAGGCTAAACATTTACGTGACACGAGGCTAATTTCGTGACAAGAGGCCATTCTGGATACAATATTATATTGTAGTATCGGATAGTTCGCGGACCAGGTATTATTCAAGTAGAAAAAAAATGACAATCTTTAACTTTCGTGTTCCAAAATCAAACAGTGTTTCAAAGGGACGGTTTTTCTCTTGACACCGCTATTGTTTTAACTACCTTCACTCTTCGGCAATGTTTATTGTTTTAAAAGAGACATTTCAGGACTTCTTGGGGAAGACAGCGGAGTCATTTACCGTTACCCTCTCAACTGTTTTGGATTCAGAGTTTTCCTCCTACTAGACTGCCTCTCAACCACAGGTTGGAAAGCCCAGTCTACTCTGCTATTGAACATTTAGTCGAAGAAATTGATCCATGCTTTTCCGAAGGGTATTAATGCAAAGTGAACTGGACCTGCTGATTCCACTTTCCGCGCTGATAATCAGTGCGTTACTCATTACATACATCAACGAATTACTTTGGTTATTGCGCTTTGACAGAATAATGATCATGGATATCTTTGATTGGATTCTTAAAAATAGAACAAAAAGCTTTTTTTGTTGTTGCCCTGTTCTATATAGCAGTGATTAACAAAAATTATATCATGTCTAGTTGCAACCCGTTACATGCTATATGCAAGGAAAAGTACCATCATTAAATTATTATACTCGCAGAAAAATACATTGAACCTTACAGTATCATTTTAAGCGTTAAATTCCTCTAATTTAAATTAATATATTGTCTTCTGAATGAACTCATTCATTTTGAACATTTTAGGTATATAAATTTTTCAGCGAATCACAAGTTTCGCGCGTGCGTAGTTTATCAAGAAAAGTCTTGAGGCAGAAATGGCAAAGTTATTAAATCATAAAAACAGCTATCTTTTATTACGAATAGCAACTTTAAGAGGACAAACACTGTCTGTCTGGCTCAATCAGTTCGAAAAACATTACCTCTTCAGGCGACAAGACGAACATATTCATTTTGATGTGGTTTTCTGTTGGAGATTATCAAGCAAAACCATAAATAGAGAAAAAAAATCTATAGTTCCTTGTCGAGCAAAGACATTTGGTACTCTAATCAGCTTGCACAGACTCGCGACTAAAAGGATAATATAGAAGAAAATGGAATTCGACCAGAATCGAAAAGAAAAAAGCCATATATATCTCCGGTTATTTGAACATGTTTATCCCTTGTTTCCTGTTTAGGATTGCGTTTCCGGTTCCTTCTAAAGAAGTTACAGCCACATCATATTGAAACACTGGTTCCCGTATGATCACCGAAGTTAAGCAACGTCGAGTCAGATCAGTAGCTAGATGGGTGACTGCTTAGGAATTCCAGATGCTGTAAGCTTGGATGTATCGGTGGTGTAATGGATTATGGCTCGGAATTGTAAATCACTGAACCGAGTTTCAATTCACGTTGGTTTCGTTATATCCCCTTACGCACAAATATACTTGGGAAATGTATGAATCCATCACTTCTTCCCCAGCTATGGGTTAATTAGTAAGAACTGTCTCACTAAAACATTATTATCTAAAAAAATTTTACAATCTAAAAATATTTTCTTGCTTTAAATAATCTGCAAATGGTGGATAAACCGTGGAAAACGAATCAGTTAATAAAAACAATCCTTCTAGTTATGTTATCTCATTCTCTTTCACTCCCAGTATCCCCTTATGTCTTAGTGGCATTATCGCCTTGGTGAATTTAATTAAAAAAAAAGACAAAAAAAAAAAAAAAAAAAAAAAACTGGAACAAATTGGAAAGGTTTTCTGTTTGTTCCTTATATTATCATTCCGTCCGATTCGAATCCATATTTGATCTATATGTGATCCCAATATTTGATCTATATGTGATCCCAATTTCTATATGATATGTTCATGTAACACAAAACAAAAACGAAAGAAAATGTTTCTCTTCGATCATCAATGTGCAGGTTGTCTAGTCGAAAAAAACGAAAAAACAAAAAAACATCGCTGTCAATTATTGATCACTTACTCACATGTTCAGTCCATGCTGAGAACACCATGGACTGAATCTGTGAGTTCTAATCGAACTGGAAATACAAACGACGCTTAAACTTAGAATCAGTAACAGACACTTGAAATTTCTATTAGGCATAATGAGAAAAGAGGGCTTAGAGAATTAGAGACTCATAAGAAAAAATAAACACAGAGGGAAACCTCGAATAACCTACCTTACAAGATTGTGTAGATGTAAGTTAATATTGACAGAGGCTTCCTTTCTAACATTTTCATTGAAGTAGTGTGGAACGTCTACATCTTGAATATCTCATTATTTTCTCTTCGAGTTAAATGTGCTATATATCTTATTTGTTGTCGTTGTTGAAATTTCTCAAGTGATGCGGTTTATGTTCGTTGTGTAGCGCCAGTTCACAAGGTTCGAAGAACGATAGTCCTCACTAAGACCTACATGCTTTATTCGCGCGATGCCATTTTTAATCATTAATATTAGAAAGAAGTCGTATACAACTGTCAGTTTAGATATTTCCGAGCGATTTTGGTGGCATGTATGAAATCCATATGAGACTCGAACTGTCGAGGCTATTCAAGAACATTTAATCGAGTTTTTAAGTTAATATTTTGGTTTTGGACCAAGTTGCGGTGTTACCTGTTCTATATCCAATTTTTTTTATTTCCTATACTTCACTTCTGATAAGTTATTCATACACTGAGGTATTTTAAGCGTTTAGTATTTACTAATGCCACCTCCTGTTTTTTTTTAATGATGGATTCAGGGTTCGTGCTGTCACTTGTCGGCGTTAACTCCTCCTTAATTCCCTGATTATTCACTAGGGGTCGCTCTCCCTACACTATAAATACTGGGAAATTTATTGCCTCGTTCTCGTTTTACTTTGTATTTCAGCGGACACATTTAAAAGGATGTGATCTCTCGCAGAAATCTGCGTTTGTGGGAAAACGCCATGAAACACACATTCACGTACGTACGAACATTCACCAAAATACAAACTCTTTACGTTCACACATGAACACAAATGTTAATGTCTATGTCCATTGTAAATTTTGTTGTTTAATACATATATTTGTTTATATATATACATCAGACTTGTTTGTTTTCTTTACATCTTCGGTTCGACTCAACTTGAGTCCGCCATGTTCTTGTAATTGGACCTTCTAGCAGGAAATAAACGCAATTGTTCCTAATTTAACAACACTTAAATCCACAGTCCCCTACACACTGTTTTGATTCCAATTCCAAATTATAATTTCTGTTTTGGAAAGGTTTATTTTGATTCTTATATTTCTTGGAGCACTTATCAAATAAAGGTGGATATACTAGTAAACAAGTAAATGAACAAGTTCTGGGAACTTGTGTTAGTTTAGCAATCAATTTTGAGCGAACCGTTACCAACTCCTTTGTTCCTATTACTCGAGTAATCTCTAAGGGGGTTAATTGTTGCGTGTCTCTATTGAGTTTCTTGCGAAATAATTAAACAAATTTCAAGTTACGCATTTTAAGCATCTATGAATTTCAAGCTTACTAAAAAAGGACAACAGTAGTTGTTATTGCCCTTCTTCTTCTTCTTCTTCTTCTTCTTCTTCTTCTTCTTCTTCTACTACTACTACTTCTTCTTCTTTGTGTCATGTCTCTTCTGGACGTTGGCGAACATGGCTCTCCACAATGTCCTGCCCTTTCTATTTCAGTATGATTTAAAGACATCCGTAATAAAAAGAACTTTTAATAAGTTGATGACGAAAATATCAAGAATACTTCTGCATTAACAATGGCTCAACACTGTAGAGATTAAAAGTTATACATGAAAGCAGTTCGATTTCTTAACTAAAAATTATGAAGTATTATCAGAAGCCGTTATTCATGTAAACAATAATAATAAAGTCGTATTATAATTCTGGTTGTTCCTTAGGTCCTTAGCACAACCGTTGTAACCTATCAATACCTCATAAATAAAAGACTACTCCGTTTTGGTAGCGGGAAAAGATGCGAAAATATATATCAGGGATATTTGGTTTTAGCGAGAAAATGAAAGAAAGAAAGGGTGGGAAGACAAAGGAGGGGAAAACACTCTCGTGTTTAACGTCTGATTCAGTGAAATGGAAAAGCTTGTAAATTTTGAATCTTTTCATTTGTACGCTGTTATTTTAAATTATGACCTGCATACATACTTATGATTTCTGTTGCAATAAGGTGTTACATATAGTTTCAAATCTTTTCATTTGTATCCTCTTTCTTGTTTAAATAATGACCTGCATTCATACTTTTGATTTCTGTTGAAATAAGGTGTTAAATATTATTTCAAATCTTTTCATTCGTACCCTCTTATTTGTTTAAATAATGACCGGCATTCATACTTATGGTTACTGTTGCAATAAGGTGTTAAATATTGTTTCAAATCTTTTCATTCGTACCCTCTTACTTGTTTAAATAATGACCTGCATTCATACTTATAGTTTCTGTTGCAATAAGGTGTTAAATATTGTTTCAAATTTTTTCATTCGTACCCTCTTACTTGTTTAAATAATGACCGGCATTCATACTTATGGTTTCTGTTGCAATAATGTGTTAAATATTGTTTCAAATCTTTTCATTCGTACCCTCTTACTTGTTTAAATAATGACCTGCATTCATACTTATGATTTCTGTTGCAATAAGGTGTTAAATATTGTTTCAATTTTTTTCATTCGTACCCTCTTACTTGTTTAAATAATAACTTGCATTCATACTTATGGTTGTTATTACAACATTTTGTTGAAGTTGTTAAGCTCAAATATTTAACGATGCAATGCGGGAAGTTTCCACCTGTTGTTTTAATCGTAGAAATCGCAAGGAATTTATTCAATCATTAACCTAAGTATTGTGATTCATGAGAGAATTTAAAAAGAAAAAACCGTGAAATCCTTCCTAGTTATAGTATTTTCTAATGACGGCTATCATATATATTTATGTTATAATCATGTTCAGCTTCGTGCGGGACAAAGAGCAGAATTAGAAAATGGGTCGCTCTTACAAGTGAAACAAATGTCTTGAAAATGAGCATTCAAAATACTAAGTTTTATCCCGGTTCAAATAAGGGTGCCGGTAGGCCATGCATACTAATTAAACCACCAGGAAGGTCAATATGATAAATATTAACTAAATTTAGCTTAGTATCGGTCAAAGTTACAACGAATATATAAGAAGTACGAAAATTATCCTATAAATAGCGTTGGCGTGCCGATCATGAAAATCAGCCTTCAAAATTCTGACTTTTATTTTGACACGAACATTGCCCGTAGGAAATACGCAAATATCGAACCTATTAAGTTGTTTAATATTATTAATTTGGATATATCAATATATCCGAGCCTAAATTAGAAAAAAAATAGTTTACAGAAAAAATATCTATTTTCAGTATAATCTCTTGTTTGTCTTTTCTTCTTCTTCTTCTTCTTCTTCTTCTTCTTCTTCTTCTATACGCCGTATCCCTGCAGGACGTTGGCAATCATGGCTCTCCACAATTTCTTGTTCTTTGTAGCACTTAAAAAAAATTGTCGTTTTGTTATCTCTCCTAAACATTGTTCACCACCCTCACATCCAAGCTTACAGCACCTGATAACCCAAAGCGGTCACCTATTTAGGTACTGACCAAGCTCGGCATTGCTTAACTTCGGTGATGGGAGGAGAACTGTGAAACAAAGAAATAGCTTTTAATGCTTACAAAGATTAGAATGAGGCGTATCAGATAAAAAAATTATTGCTCTAAAAAAATAAATAAATAAATAAATAAATAAATTGTATACATGTTAGTCCTGCAGGAATATTTTTTTAGTATCCATCTTTAATTTAATCCCAGAACGACGGGCTAAAATTAAACCATACATTTATGCAGACGGTAAAATCGTTGTCCATTCTCACTCTAAAACAACTCACGCTTTATTCCCCAATAAATATGCCGATATTCTTATTTTCCCAATCCGAAGAAAGTTTGGCACAATCGTATGACTAGTAATACCCAAAGTTTTATCGATCTATGCTCATTATTTCCATAGCGTCTTCACTTGCAATGCATTATTCGTGCTGATTTGCCTTACGTCACAGCCAGGAGCAGAGTTTGCCGAAAACAAGTCCGATAATCCATCCATTACGAGACTACACGTTTTGTGATGAAATCGTGTTAGCATGCGCGTGCGCAGCTATTTATACCAATTACTGGGTACACGTACAGTGCATGAATGTTCTGACCACGTGTGCTTACTGTGTGGGAGACTTTTTTTTCACCATCTACATGATATACTGCTACTAAGCACAAATCAGCTCGCTGAAAAAGCTACGTTTAATGGAAGCGCCACAATAGCCATGTTTAAAAGGTATGTGTGTGTTTGTGCGTGTGTTTGTATGTGCTATAATTTGTAGCTGTATATGCATTTTTGTGAATGCGAATGTATGTGCCTCTGAGAGAGATAGGAACACACACACACACACACACACACACACACACACATATATATATATATATATATATATATATATATATATATATATATATATATGAGACCGATCTTTCGATTGCAGCTCACCAAAGGAGGAGTACATTGGCGTCTTCTCTCCTTTAGGTTGAGGTGATACCTTTAACAAGTCTAAGGAACACACACACACACACACGCACACACACACACACACACACACACACACACACACATATATATATATATATATATTTGATAGGATAAAGAACATATAAGAAACGTTTATAATTTTGACATATTTCGCATTTATTAAAGCTTCATCAGAGAATGAGATATGGAAAAATAAATTTTGGGGTATTTTTATTTTTGCGTTTGATTCTCATTGGTTAAGCCGACTTCATGTTCATTTGACTAGTCAATCAGCGTTCGCGTGTATAATTTTAGGGGTGTAAGTGTATTCTAATTCTAGTTTGTCTATGCGGAATTTGAATGTTAATGTTTATATGTAATTGTATGTGTGTGTGTGCGTGCATGTGTTTGTGTGTGCGAGTGCACATACACGCACACGCGTCTAGTAGTCATTATTTATGCTTAGAGATTGTCCACAAGTTGATTTGGAGAATTTTTTTTACGTCAACACCGATCGTGGTAGTTATGTATACATTAGATTCTTTGTGAATGGGCTTAATAAAGGTTGGTGAGGTAATCTAGTGTTTTTAACGTGTTCATATAGTTGGGAACATTTTTACCAGGACTTCATCAAAGTATTTTCGCCGTAAAGAATTATGTTCTTTTTAATCAGGTTAAAAAAGAACATGATTCTAGAAATAACAGAATTCTTTTTCTATATCTCATTCTCTGATGAAGCTTTAATAAAAGCGAACCATATTAGTTTTATAAACGTTTCTTATTTGTTTTTTATTCTATCATTCTGCCGGATTCCGATCCAAATTTCATCTGTATGTGATTCCAGAGAGAGAGAGAGAGAGTACAATTACAATGACGTGGATGATAATCTGTCCTGTTTTGAAATATAGAAATGAAACCCCAATACGTATTGTTTCTACGAAAAAATGTGTTTAGTAAACCTGTTTTTTTATGGTACGAGATCATTCTTCTTCATTTAGATGACGTAATTATGGCTCTTCACAATTTCCTATCCTTTATACCTTTAAGCTATGTTTATTCCTTTACTATTTTTGCCGGTCCATGTTCTATCATCCATTTATTTACACAATCTCGTTAGTTATGTTACTCGATGTTTCTCTCTGTCCGTCTTGACTTCACCATGTCTTGTGAGTGTCGAATTTTTCAAGCTCACTTTCATCATTATGTATCCTAGAATGTCCCTGATCCCAAACACAAATGTCCTTTTCCGTTTCTATTTTCCTTAAAATTTCCTTATCAAAATATAAGCGTTGTATTATTGTATTATGGTGATATCATTTAAATGAATGCGTAATTATCCACAAAGGAAAATTAACTCAATTGAGTAAATGTACTTTTTCGGAATCAAATACTTTAAAGTGAATAGCTACATTAATAAATTAATGAAAATGCATCTATTCGCAATGTACAATAAATAAACAAAAGAAAAAAGAAAACAAATCAAAACAAATATGTCTATATTCATAGTCTAAATTATTTTTTAGTGTTTAACACAAGATGAATTGGTAAAAAAATGTAAATTTTAAGTCATTTCTTAAATTGTTTTCTTTCATTTTTTTCTTTGTTTCATTTTTATTTTTTCTTGATTCCTTTCTTTGTTTTTTTTCTGTTTTGTTTTACTTTTTATGATTCCTTACAATTCTTGATTATTATTATTATTATTATTATTATTATTAACTAATATTTCTTTCTTTCTTTCTATTCCCGAATTTTGTTTTCTCGATGAATTTAGCTCTGAGATGTTCTTGTTAACGTTTTGTTTATTGGAAGAGATCAGTTGTCTGCCTTTGTTTGATATCAGCCTCTGTCATTTGACTCTGTAAATAAAAAATAAGTCGAGTGTATCATTAATATGACCAACATTTTAAAACCTAGACTCTCAACGAAACAGAAAGACTAACAGTCCCAATAAGAAAAGCAAGAACAACAGTAAAAGAAATAATCCTTTTATATATGAACGTCACATTATCTTTTTAAAAGGCAGAGAAATCTCAGGAAGTTCTTCTTCTATGGGCCCTGTCCCTTCAGGACGTGGGAGCTCATGACTCTCCACAACTTCCTCTTCCTTCTAGTGCTTAGTAACGTAGACACCGGTTTCCGTACGATCACCGAAGTTAAGCAATGTCGAGACCGGTCAGTACCTAGATGGGTGATCGTTTGGGAATACCAGGTGCTGTAAAGTTGATGTGCGGGTGGTGTAATGGATAATGCGGAACTGTTAATCGAAGAACCGAGTTTCAGTTCCCGTTGAGTTCGTTATATCCACTTATGCGCAAATACCCTTGGGAAAGGCATGAATCCACTTCTTCTCCCACCCCCAGCTATGGGTTTATTATTAAGACTTGTATCAATGAACCATTATTATCTAAAAAAATGCATATAAAATATTTAGATTTCGGTATTAAATAACACAGGTTGATATTTGGGCACGCCGACGTGGTATAATGGTTAGCGAACTTGACTCGTTAGACTGAATAGTGAGTTCGATCCTTACTGGGTGCCCCATCATTTCGGCCTTGTGTCACATCTAAACTACGCTTAGAAAACCAAAGGCTCTTCGACGTGGTGTAAAGGTTAGCAAACCTGTCTCGCTAGATCAATTATGACTGAATAGTGAGTCCGATCCGTACTGGGTGCCTTTTGTTTTAGGCCTTGTACTACATCTAACCTTCGCTTAGGAAATCCCCATAGATATGCCGCTAAACAAAAACAACCAATCAAATCTTAGTAACGTTTGTCTTTTTTGACATCCTCTCTCCCTTTTTGCCATCCATTTACACCTGTTGGTCAGGTAGGTTGGCTGTGGCTTCTCATTGTTTCTTTTGTCCTGCAAGTGTCACAGTCTCGAAGTCCTCCCTCTTATTATGTGCCCAAGAAGTTTTACTTGCCGCTTTCTGATTCTGACTATAAGTGTTTTTTTTTTATTTGTTGTTTCCATTTTCCTTAAGACATCTCCGTTGCTTCATAAAGTTAATCATAATTCAAGCGCCCTACGAGGCTGGCATCCCGCTCTCACCCTTTCACTGTCGAAACTATTAAATGTAGCCGTCTCTTCTACTCCAATAGCTTCATATCTCGCACCTCTCGCCTGTGGAACCCTCTTCCCTATTCCAGTTTCCCTGAGAGTTATCTCCAGCTATTCAAATGTAATGTCAATCGACATCTCCAGTTGCCTTGATCCATCCACTATCCCTCTCCTCATCCTTTCCTCTATCACTCCTATCTGTTCTTGCTCCAAATCTTCTGTAACCCCTTGCGTCCTAGTGGCTTCACGCCTTGCTTGGGGTGAAACGCTTAAAAAAATTAAAAACAAATAAATCCGTACTGGCGATTACGTGGAAGAACTTTATTTGAAGAAAGAGCAATTTGGACATGGAAAAAGTTGCTTCGTTTGGAACTAATTAAGAATATTAATAAACACAAGATAAAGCTTCTTTTGTTGTTGATATTAATTATGAAAAAGAAAAAGAAAAAAAAACAAAAAACAAAAAAAAAACAAAAACAAGAAATAAACATTTGCCCTGGTTTGAGTGCATGAAGTTTTCCCATGTAACACAGAGTCGAGTTTAATGTAGGACTACATGTGTATGCGTCAGTGAAGGTAAAAATTACCCAACATTACGGGTTTCTGCTGCAGGCGTCAGAAAGTACTGATATTACCACTTTAATGAAATTAAACCAGTTCTTGAATTAGACATGTGCCGTTTGTGCCATCTCTCGCCTAAAAACAAGACCAGACTGACCCCAACATAAAATACCGAAGTGGGATATGAAATCATTAGAGATCGACTGGGGAAATGTCTTGCTCATTGATATTATCAGACTAAGGTTGCATTTAAATATTTTTTGGCTACAGTTCTTTTTCATATTATATTCTGCTGCATTAATTATTAAGAAATCAAAATAAACTCACTGGGTTTTTTATTGCATATTTAGGTTAGGGGTATGGGGTTGCGCTCAAGTCAACTGAAAAGAATCCCCTCCCTCAGTAAATGCAATGAAATGTACCGGATGGTTTTGGTCTCTCCGATTTATAGAAACAGACATCGATGTGGCATAATAAACAAATGGGTATTGTAGGTGTGGCAGTGTAGATGTGATAGGAATTTGGACACTGATAGGATTTTTACTTAGAGAACTATTCAAGCCTATCTATCTATCTATCTATCTATCTATCTATCTATCTATCTATCTATCTAAAAAAACAAAAATAAAAAAATAAAAAGTTGACCAGGGTATTTTTGGAATATGAAGTTTTACGACCATGAGCTTCGGTAGTGCTCCATATCAAGATAAGGCTCATAAATAAAAATTAATAAATGAAATTAAATCTTTACTTATGCATTATGCATTATGTATGCTTTACGTTTCATGAAAATTACGTCCACATTTCAGGAGACTTGATTGTCAAATTGAATTTATTATCAGGAATCATAATTTTCTTAACAGACAATCATTTTTCTTACACACACACACACACGCAAACATATATTCATTTCTGTTCTGTTATTGTTCTTGATCGTAATGCCTTTGCTTTTTCTTATATTTTTCACACTCAGTAACCCACTGTGTTTTAGTGGCTTTGTTGCCTTGCTTGTTGGAATGATTAATACACACACACACACACACACACACACACACACACACATATATATATATATATATATTATATATTAAAAAGCTTGATTAAAAAACATGGCCTGTATGTTTAGTCTTTATTGTATACAGACCTTGTGGTTTTTTTTTTAATCAGACTTGTTTGGATGAATACTTACTAATTAAATATACCATATATATATATATATATATATATATATATATATATATATATATAGATTATTGATGGCTTGTTACTACTCGTTTTCAAGGACCCGCATCTGCAAAGGTAGCGAGAAAATCCTATCTGACGCAATCAGTTTTTAGAACAAGGCCAGTAATTTAAAATTGTGTGTGTGTATATATATATATATATATATATATATATATATATATATATATATATATATATATGTGTGTGTGAAAATATATAGAAAATAGGAAGGAACTGGTTAGCTAAATAATCCAAAGTCCCTTAGTATTTTAGTTATTATTTTTAAAAAATAGTGCTCGATACAAAAGTAGAGCATCAAAATTTCAACTTGAAGATGGAACGGAGCCCATTTTACTTTCAACTCAATTTAATTTAAAGGATTATATTGAAGTTTTCGGCTCTTGTTTTGAAACATGAGACCTCTTATGTAACGATTTGGAATCATATTTTTAAATAAATAATTATATATATATATATATATATATATATATATATATATATATATATATTAATTTTTAAATTACTTATTAGATTCGTGAATTCGTTTTCGTCAAGGGTTGGAAATTTCATAGTTTTAATATGATTTCCTTATAAAGAAAGTATAATATTTTCCATATTTTAAAGTCGTTTTATTAATTGTTCTATTTTAATATTTTATTTTATAATTATGAGCATTAGAGTTTTCTATGAAATTTCTTTTTACAGGGAAAAATATTGTCATATGTTTCTGAATAGTTTTAGTTTTATTTCAACCAATAAAAAATCGTTCTGTTAAGTTAGGAAATAATTTAAAAGAAATTGTTTTTTTAAGCTTGTCTGCAGATCCTAATCATAATTTTAATAAAGTTTTCAAGATCAATTTTTATTTTGGTGCTGATATTAATCAAGTTTCTTTTAATTTTAATACCGATTTATTAAATTGCTCATCTGCAGGGCACTCTTTTATAAGAAGCGTAACCCCGTTTATTCGAGAGACAAAGGTAGATTTTTTTTTCTCAATCTGTACTGTTTCATCTCGAACAAACGGAGTATTGCCTGCGCGTTGTAAAATTTAGAAAATAATCCTATCGCGCTTTATTTGAAACTTACCGTTTATTCGAGAGGAAAGAATGAAAATATGAACATTTCTTCACAGGCTACTTATATTGTAATAGTTTTACTTTATCTATAGTGATTTACTAAACATAGCCTCAATGTGGCACAAGGCCGAAAGTATGGAGCATAGATTGAAGATCAAACTCACTCCTCAGTTGTAATAGATCTAGCGAGAATAGCTTTCGGACCATTACACCACACCAAAGTGTCTGTCTTCTACTTCATACTTTCGCTTTTGATAGAAATAATTTTCTTTTGTCATCATCATCAACATTGTTTAAAATTTTGTTTAGTATCAAATAATGATTTAAACGTTTCTTTGAACATTTTGAATTCTTCAATATTTTGATTCTGCAACGTCATAAAATGTTACAATGCAGAATATTTGATTGCAAATGATTGATTATGTATAGTGTATTGTCGTTTATATTTAAGAAGTCATTTTAAGGAAACAACAGTTAGAATTCTGTGAATTTATTTGATAAAAGACCGTAAATAAACAATCAAGTTGGCGGGGAAAAAAAAAAGTCGGATTTCTATGCGCAAAAATTTGCTTATTTTCTGTCACTTAGCTTTATCGTGTAAAACATCGTTTTCCAACCGGGGTTCCCCAGAACCCTAAAGTTCCGCAAATGGCCCCCAAGAGTTCCGTGAAAACAGGTGAGATAAGCTAAACATACACAATATATTCTTGGTTATTGTAATATTGCCTTGACTTACTTTATGTCTTTTCACCATTACCAGTAAAGGACAAAAAAAAAAAAAAAAAAAAATAAATAAAAAAAAAAAAAAAAAAAACTGATGCAGCAATTATTCGATCTGTTCCCATTTATATTATAGTTTATATATTGGTTACTTCTGTTTATTTTTTACGTTTGAGTTTAGAATTTATTTTTGTGTGAATGAAAACTCCCTGAAGAAGTATTATAAACGAACAGTATGAATTTCATTTAGCATTACCAAAACATTGGTCAAAGAAGTATTAATTTTTCCATAAACCAGTCATTAAAAATAAATACTATGATATTTACCACGTGAATTACGATGAAAATAAAATGAGAAAGATATGGTATATAATTTTGTTTTTGTGCAGAGGTTCCTTGAGACATGTAAATTATTTTAAGGATTACGCAACGTTAAAAGGTTTCGGATCATTTTTTGCTCTATCGAATAGTTTCCGTATATATATATATATATATATATATATATATATATATATATATATATATATATATATATATAAACACACACACACACATACACACACACACACACACACACATATATATATATATATATATATATATATATATATATATATATATAGCTGGCCATTAGTATTCGAGGATACCCATCTACTATGGCGGCTAGCCAATTCCTATTGCAGACGCGTGCTCAGGTACATTTGTGTTTATTCAACACCCACAGAGTCCACCTGTAGTTTTATACTGCAACTATGATGAGCAGACCTTAGTTACAGTTTCTGGGAAAGAGCGTGTTATCTAACGTGATCCATAATTTGAACAAGGCCAGCACGCTCAAGCCCTCGGCCATGATGACTTGTGAATTCGTGCTAGCACAGCTATCAACGGCACCCAAGGGTGCCGTCTACCCAATTTCACGTGGTCGAGTGGTTAGAACATTCGCATTCTGATCATGAGACCCGGGTTCGAATCTCACCACGGTTGATTTGTCAGGAAGGAGACTTCCTGAGGTTATCGGACTGGAGGGGATGATCCCAGTGCGGGTTGACAGTTTCCGTATTTGACGGCTTAAAGGACGCTCGGAAGTATTAGCTGTACCCTCATTTCTGAAGGGCATATGTAGGAAAAATTTTTTTTAGCGTATTTAATCATATAATGTTTAAAGCAAACTATTAGTACATTACAAAAGATTACTAAAGTAATTTAGCTATAGCAGAGATCATTCTTCTTCTATAGGTCGTATCCCTTCGGAACATGGATGATCATGGATCTCCCAAACTTCCTATTCCTTGTAGCCTTAGCAGTTTTCTCCCTTTGCTAAGGCTTTCACAAGTTTCGCCATCGATTCATGCAAACTTGTTAGGGTACTGGCTCGCTACTCTCCCTTTATCTCTCTTGTCCTAAATATGTCCCATGAGGATTAAATCTCCCAAGCCCCCCCCTCCTCATTATGTGTCCAAGGAGTTTCAGGTGTCTCTTTCTGATTCAGAGTATAAGGGTTAGTTTTGTTGGCATTTTTCTTTGAAACTTCTTCGTTGCTTACTCGCTCCGTCCATGGAATTCTCAAGATCCTTCTGTCGAACCACATTTCTTTTTTTCTTCAGTTTTCTCTTCATCCATGGGGAGATTGCCCAAGCTTCACTATCATATAAAAGGATAGATAGCACATAGCAATGATTTGTTTCTAACGAATTTTTTAATGTTTTTCAGCACTTTTGCTTAACTTTTGGAAGGCATCTTTCGCTAACTTTACACATAAAGAAAGCTAGCATATTGTTGGACATAAAACAATAACTCACAACAATAAAAATATCCTACATAAATACAATGATAGCACATAGCCGTATTGAACACAATAACGATATGGCCAAATCTTTCTTCTTTAGCCGCTTCTCATGATAAACATTTTTTTTGCTGTTTTTATGTTATGGTTTATCATTACTACTATTTCCTTTTCGTTATATCCCTGTCTCTATAGTTCCCAGCTGATTGATGATAGGTGTGTGTTGAGACATGTTTAAGTGTGATAGATCAGAAGGTACCAGCGAACGTCGTTGGTTCTTTGTTATGATAACTCCATATACAGTATCAGTAAGTTCGCACACTGGTTGACATAAGCGTACCTACGGTGGAATAATGGATATCGGATTGAGGAATCGGAGAGCCGAGTTCGAAATCCAGTCGAATGCATTGCATTCACTTACGTGCTAATACCTTTGGGAAAGGTATGAATCCTTTTTTTCTCCTCTCCAGCAATGGGCAAATAGCAGGACCGGGTTCTATAGCCTTGGATGGCAACTGGTCTACCGCAGAAAGAAATAGCAACCTACTGTCAGTCATGCATCGAAAGATGCCTAAGCGTGTATCAGGCATGGTACATAACTGACTAAGTGACAAAAACATCTTCGCGAATGTTTTTGATAAACCTAAGCAAATATGAAGACTTGGAAATAGAAAAAAAAATGTTACATTTAAAAACTAAAACTGTTCCTGTTGTGATTGGACTTTTTGGTTTGATAAATAAATGAACAAAACCAAAATAAATCAACAACAAACCCCAAAATCCCTGGTACACCGTCTCTCCAGGAAATCCAAAAAACATGTCTAATATTCACAGCCCATATTCTGAGAAGGGCTTTTCGCATCTGAGTTTTTTTTTTTTTTTTTTTAATAGTTGTCTTGTTTAATTAAGTAGAAACAAACGAAATCACATCCTTCGCTTGCATGAGGTCATTGTTTATAACCCCGTATATGATAAGACAAATGCAGGTCAATATGAGGTCGGGCTATGTATAAATGACCGTCTGCGATAAAATTTTAATCTACGGTAGGTAAAAATTAACCAACAGAAGCCTCAACGTGACAGAGCAGTTTTTGAGCAGTGTTTCTTTTTTTTGGTAAAAAAATAGCATGTCTTGTATTCTGTCAAATAGAGTGCATTTTACGTGCATAACATTTCATAACAAACTTTACTTTCATCACGTGTAGTTTTCCCAGCCTTGACAGAGCGTTTACGCGGCCTTGTGGGCGATTGATATTTTCAACCCTACCGCCCCTTTTGCACGGACGAAACGTCGCAAGATTCTCGCTACTCTGTCACTATTTCCCTTGTAAATGTTCAGACGAACGACATTCCTTAGATCCATCAGTTTGAACCTTTACAACTAGGACCCGCCATGTCGCATACACAGGGTTAAATTATCCCTCATCACTTTCGTATTCCATTGATAAGGAGGAGGTTTCACACAGACAGCTTTTCCCCCGAGATCTGTGAAACAGGCTCCTGAGAGGTTGCTTTCCCGAACGCTACAATCTTATCTTATTCAAATCTAGAGTCAACTGTTAAATATCCTACATATCATCATAGTCTGCACTTATTTCATTTGATTACAGCCATACAACAACATATTTCAGTAACCCTCTAACTTTTCATTACAAATACTTTCATGGCAATTGCTCCGAGGAGCTGCATTCGGTGGTTCCCAGACTTCATGAGTTCAAGCGCCCTACGAGGCTGGCATCCCGCTCTCACCCTTTCACCGTTGAAACTATTAAATGTAGCCGTCTCTTCTACTTCAATAGCTTCATATCTCGCACCTCTCGCCTGTGGAACTCCCTTCCCTATTCCTGTTTCCCTGAGAGCTATAGTCTCCAACTATTCAAATGTAATGTCAATCGACATCTCTAGTTGCCTTGATCTATCCACTATCCTAAATTTCTATAAATAAGGGTTACTGGTTACTGGTTATCTATCCCCCTTATTCTCATAAGCGTCACTTCCTTCTACTTTCCCTTGCATTCATATAATTCAGCAACCTTCGAACATGAGTGTCCATTGTTAGGTGAACCGCGGTAGACCAGTTGCCATCCAAGCCTATAGAACCCGGTCTATCCTGCTGGGGAGAAGAAGAGAATTAATACCATTCCCAGGAGTATTAGCCTAAGTTAATATAATGGATTTGACTAGAATTCGAACTCGGCTCTCCGATTTCTCAATCCGAACCGCTATCCATTACCCCACTTTAGTAAAAAAAATAGAATAATAAACTTGTAAGATTAGCGTTTTAATTCCGAGATAATATTCATTTCTAAAATAAAATGTATTTCTTAAATTATCAATATAATTCAACTGTATGACAAAAAAGGGACAATCTGAAAATAGCAAGCTCCTTGTCATGAAAGTGGCTTAACCAGCAAGAAAATACGCTTATTGTAACCCGTTAACGATGATGTGCGAATTAGCGGAAGAAAAAAAGAAAAAACAAAAAGAACTAAAAAAACAAAAGATATCTAAATACTCACTTTCTGGATGCATGCTCATCCAGCGAATAAGAAACGCTCACTCACGCCTCTTACACACACACACACACACACACACATTTATTTATAATATGTATATATATATAATGAACTCGTTGAATGTTCTAATCTAGTTTGTAAGATCAATTTGGAAGAATATATCCGACTGTAATAATTTTAGTGTAAATAACATCCATTGTTTGATTCAAAATCTGAAACATAACCCATTGTATGGTTTTTTATGATTTTTGACGAATAAAAATTTTCGACTCAAGGTGAATAACCTAAAGATTTGACAGGACGCAGTTATTCCCCTTGTTTCAATGAAGTCGGACGGAATTCTTGTGAGTGAAAAAATATTTTACATGAAAAAATTTTTTGTATAAAATAGTGTTGAAAATAAAATGAAATTAAAAGATATTTAAAGCAATAAATCAGATCCATATTTGATTTAATCGTTTTATTTAATTAAAGGTAAAGATCACTAATATAAATTTAATTTTATTTCAAAAATGGATTTAACGTTACACTAATTAAAAAAAGTAATATTTCGATAACTTAGTAGCGACAACATTGTTACTAAAACCGTCAGATCCCGCAGAAATTTTGGGGGGCACTTCGACGGGGTGTAATGGTTAGCATGATTGTGTCACTACAAAAGTTACGAATGAATAGTGAGTTCGATCCACATACTTTAGACCTTGTGCCACATCTATGCAACACATAGAAAATCATCATTCAGAAATTTTTGTTTTATTTTTGGTGCACATTAACTGGAAACAACATGTTATCTGACTTGCAAAAAACAAATTAATGGTTCGCTATGCTCCATGTAAATGGTTATACACTAGTCAGTGGCATTAGTTTATTTTTGTAAAATATATCATCTATGTAACAGTTTGGGATAGAATTGATAAAACTAATCCAGATTTAAATAAATTTTGGGACTAACATGAAACGGAGGACCGCCAACTCAAAGATCAGCATAAAATCATTGATTGAATTATTTAAAAATAAATTTGTTGTTTACTTCCTCAGAGAGAGAGAGAGAGAGAGAGAGAATGAGAGAGAGAATAAGAAAGAGAGAGAAAGTGTGTGTGAGAGAGAGTGAGATAAAGAGAAAGAGAGGGAAAAAAAGAAAGTGTGTATGAGAGAGAGAGGGTGAGAGAAACAGAGAGAGACTGAGAAAGAGAGAAAGGGCGAGAGAGCGAGAAAGAGAAAGAGAGAGAAAGAGAAAATGTAAGAGAGAGAGAGAGAGAGAAAGAGAAAGGGAGAGAGAAAGAGAAAGTTAGAGAAAGAGAAAGAGTGAGAGAAAGAGAGAGAGAGAGAGAGAGAGAGAGAGATAGAAAGAGAGAGTGAGCTTTTATGGTTTAGCAACATTTTCTTTCTAAAATTTTCTTTTTCGTCCATCTATGGCAGTGCGTAAACATTCTGCATTTATTTTTCAATAAAATAAATTTAAGTGAAAGAAACTGAAGAAAAAAACAAAACAAAAAACTTATAAGATTTGTTTGAAGCAAGGCGATCCATATACCAGGCCTTGCAACCATGCCACTGGGGTTCACAACTGGGGGTGGACATATGGAAGCCTAAATTGCTACTAAATAACAATTCCTGAGAACATTTTTAGCAAAGAACTTGTTAGTAATCTCCAGTAATTACTTAATTAACAACTACATGTAATCTTAGGAAGCATCTTATAATTATTGACTTATTTCCATTAAAATATACAAAGAGCAAAATATACAAAGAACAAAATACCATAAAAAACTAAATGCACAAAAATCATTTTATTCACCTTAAATTAGAAATTTTTAAATAATATTGCAAAAATGAATGAGTTGTTTATGCTAATGTATTAGAGAATATATAATTGTATAATAGAATCAGAAAGCAATATATAATTGTATAATAGAATCAGAAAGCAATATCAACATTTTACAAAATCGTGTATTAACAAAGTCTGAAAATACTTTACAAAAAAAATGTGAATTTCGGAGAAAAAATAATTTTGATAAACTTTACAAAATTTGTGATTTTTGTTACATGTACAATTTGTTTAGCGGAAAATGAAGAAAATATTTATTTTTCTATGATAAAATAATAGATATAAAGATAGTTTTAAAAATTAAAATCAATTTACATTAACAAGAACACAAAATTTAATTATGAGGATAACCAATTAAATATATGTAAAAAGAGGGAAAACTGAAAATAAAAAAAATATCTGGTATCCCTGTGGTATTCAGTGGAATTTTTGAATTATCACAATCTATTTCTTTCAAAATTATTTATATTCTTGAAAGTAAAAACTAATATTATTAAATATTTCCACTTCTATGATAAAAAATCTTTTCTTGCAACATAGTCTGCTATAAACAAAAGTGATAATTTAATCTCTTTAGGGATCCTAGTTTTAAGGTCTGGTAAATTATCAAATGTTTGCCATTCCATTTCATCCAGCAAATGTCCACATTATGAGAATTTATGGACTGGATCAAAGTTGTATTCTTTGACTTCAACAATTAATTTAAGAAGTAGTTTTAGTTTTTCTCAATATTTAATTTTTTTCAATAATATTTTGAACTGTTACAAAATATGCAACCCCAGAACTTTGTATTAATTTTCCAAATTGTCTGTGGTAAATTCACCACTCATAAGAAAATTAAACCCGCTGTATAGCAAATATTTGCAAACATCAATTAAGCCATTGCACGTATGTTCAATGAGTAAACTAGTATCTCTTGTTAATAATTTAATTCTTTTTCCTTGCTTTCCTTCCATTCTTTTTATCATTTTCCCCAAATTAGAAAGAAATAACAGATATTTATCATCTAAATCACATATCACCTTTTTCAGTGGATCATTTTTCTTAGTGTCACCATATATTTATTTGACACAGACAATTTTTCAAAATTTCAAAACTTTTTCAATGAAATTAACCGTTTCTGGAGTATCCTCGCCATTTAATTATTGGTATCTTTTAAACGCAGATACAGTTTTATAGAAAAATCTTTTAAACAATAGGAAACATTTTGTCGCTCAACAGCTTTTGGGTAAATTGCTACATTAGTTAGTTACAAACAGCTAGGCAAATTGAGTTTTTTTATACTCAAAAGGGCATTTTACGGTTTCCCGTCTTACTCTCATTTCTTGCCTTACAAATAAAACAGTAAATCAAAAGTAGGTTCAGTAATCCAATTATTCCAAATATTTTTAAAAAGGTTGGTATAATCAAAAGTACAAGTCATTTTTAGCTATCCAATGCTTGTTAAAACAGTATAAAATTGTTTGAAAAAAGATTGATGGGTGCTGTTGTTGTCACATACAATTGCAATTACTTGACCATGAAAGTAGTCGTAGTCGGATACGAGTTGACGTTCCACTATATGCAAAAAACATTCCTAATTTGAAAACTTCTTAATCATATAGTGATTTTCCAAGCGTAGCTTAGATGTGGCACAAGGCCGAAAGTAGGGGGGCACGCAGTGAGGATCAAACTCACTACTAAGTTGTAATTGTTCTAGCGAGACAAGCTTGCTAACAATTACATCGCCTCGAGGTGCCTCTTTTAAATCATATATTTCTATTAAAAATGAAAAACGAATACATTCATGCTTGTAATATGCTAAAATACAATATTTTTGAATATAAAACATTTAACTTTCAAGAATCGTGATTCAAATAGTAAAATTGCAGCTTGAATTATGTGTGACGTAAAGAAAGGCAACTTTTTTTTGCTGGTTCTGTATTTAAAAAAAAATTCCGTGAAGAGTAACAATATATTTGACAAGAAAAATCTTTAAAGAAAGAATAGAAGGCTATAATGCCAAACTTATGCATGCCTGACGAGTTTTATCTTCTTATATTTATTATTTAATCATTTCATCCCGAGGAAAACAAGAAAGCCACTAAGACACAAGTGGTTACTTAGTGCGAAAGAATGAGAAATTTCAGTGATTGCATTTTTAATAAATAAAGACTGAAGATTGTGACGTAAAACACGTTATTTTGTGACGTACGTACGTTATTTTGTGACGTAACGTACGTTTAGTTAGTTTAGGAAAATTATTTACTCGCCTTTCTACGGTAGTAATAAAATTACCCATTACATAACAGATTGACCGGAAGTTTAGCATGATATTTTGTAAGTTGTCTTTTGTAATAATTTTAAATTTTTTTTTACTTAAAAATGACCCGTAGTGCAAGCAATTATAACAATTATTTTTTTTTTCACGTCGAACAAATATTTGATTTCTCTTTCTACCTGATGTAAGCGTTTAATTAAGTGCATTAACAAACGAAAGGGATTATACTGAAAAATGAATATTTGTTGTGTAGAATAAAAGCTTTATTTTACCATCATTAGGCTACAGACTTATTGATGTACTTCATATTTGTTCTTATTCAGTAGTACAGGGTGGTCTGAAGAGTCTTTTCACGCCTACACAATATAGTTTTCTGTTTTAACGCTCTGTCGGGTATTATCAATGAGAGAGTTTCACATGAACAATACTAGAATACCCCTCAATTGAAGGACGCCTTCCGGAGAGCCTTTGCAACAATCACCAAAGCAAAGCTTCATAAAATATCACAAAGGACATGGCGCCGCATTATTTTTGTGCCACGAAAATGATGGTGTTTATATAGACCTTCTCGATGTGTGACAGAGTCAATGAAAGTGAATAAACTGAATCCAGTACATGTGCTTTGTATTACTCTATTGTTCTTCTATTGTTCTCATTACTTTTTGGTAGGGAGTGACAAGACTTTCGGACCACACCGTAGATCGACATGTTTGTGTATACACACCATTTTATTTCTACATATGTTTCCTCTAACGATTCATTTTTACATACGTATGTCTGCATGCATGAAAACACACTGAGAGTGCCGATGCAATATAGATAAATGTGGGCGATTCAAAGCGTTGTGTGTGTGTGTGTGTACGTACCTATATGTTTTTATCTTTTACTTTTCTTTCTGCGAGACTGGTCTGTTAGGCCAGAAATGATGAAATATTACCAGTCAACAGCCAGCGTCACAAGTGCCATGGGCCTCTCAACGCGATTTTTTCCCCTGAGTTGTCAAACGCACTCATGCAGTAGAGTCAGTGTTACATGTTCATATACTTTTGATTTATCTGACCCTAGACACAAATCTATCATCTTGCCTGAAGCGGCTAAATACCTTTTTGTGACAATATACATTCACTACCCGAGGACCCTTTTAAACTCAAAGTATAGAAAAATGTTTTTCAGAAAGGGCGGTAGTGGGGAGGGCAAAAAAAGAAAAAAAAAGTCTAGTGAAAAGTTTGGGCTATTTTTCGGGAGAATTCTTTGTTATACTGAGAGTAAGTCCGCGTAAAAAAAAGAATAATAATATATCTCACCTTATTTTCTCTGTCTTTTTTATCTTATTTTTGTGCCTAGAAACAGTCTAATATTCAGTAGGATAAGTTTTGCTTTTCTGTGTGCTAATTATTTCTCTGTAGAGTGATTTTTTAAAGAGTTTTATAAGTTCACAACTTTCCAAGATTTAACGTGTTTCATTAATGCAAATTCGCGATCATTTAATTAACGAACGAGAGATTGTTTGTCTCAAAAGGCGAAATCGCTTAATAGTAAATTAAAATCGTAATTTCATTAAAAGAAATACAGAATTTTATTGTTTGATAAATTTATTTATTATTAGTTTTTATATGATTCCACAAAGACATTGGCATTTAAGTTGTAGCGAACTGTGGTTTTTTTTTTATGCGTTGTGATATGATCACGTGTGGGACTGCTGAAATAAAAAGCTCTCTACAAAATATGGCGGACTAAAGATGAGTCTAACCAAAAGAAAACGTGACAGAAAAACAACAAGCCAGCGATATACATCTACAAGCAGGTATATGTATTAAACAACAAAAAGGGATTACAAAAAACGTAATTAGTGTGTGTATGTATAAACGTAGAGAGTTCGTGTTTGAAACTATGTTCGTTCGTACGTGTGTGTGTGTGTGTGCATAATTTTCATGGCATCTTCCTTCAAGTGGGAAACGCGTATCTTCTGCGAGAGCTTTACATGGTCGTAGTGTCCGCTGAAAGGTGGAAAAAGCGAGAGTGAAAGAGTTTTCTCAAGTATTTATAGTTTAGAGATAGCGACCCCTAGGGACAATTTGGACAATTAGGAAATTAAGGAGGAGTTAACTCCGACAAAGAATATTAATCGGATAAACTTAAGATTTATTGGCAAACATAGAGGATAGTTTGTAGATATCTGTCTATATTTCTGAGATGAGGTATTGTAATTATTTACACTATTTACATTGTTCAGACTGTTGTCCTCATCTTCGTTGCCACATTCACAACGTTTCGGCTGTTGTATGCTTCGGCCTTCTTCAGGTGACTAAAATTTCGAACTGAACACTTTATTTCATCCACCGGGGTAGATTGTTCTAGTTCCAAGTGCCATGCCTCTCCCGGATGTATCAGTTGTCTCCAAGGATACATGGCCCAGTGGTTAAAAGCGTTGGTTGGGTGCAGTGATTTGACCTAATAACTGGCTACTGCAGTGGTAAAGAATTGAGTTTAAGAGAAATAACTGAGACATCCGAAAAGCGAATGACACGTGAATATGACAACAAAGATGAGGACAACAGTCCGAACAATGTAAATAGTGTAAATAGTTTGTGGATAAATAAGTTTTTACGAAGACAATTTTTTAAATTTTTTATTTCCTGAATTTATTCATCATTTACTTAAGTTTTGCGATCTTTTTTTTTTTTTAAATTACACATTGGAAATGCCCAAATCAAACAAAGACAGAAATTTAAATATCTAGGAAGTGTTTTAACATGTGACGGAAAATATGACATCGAAATTCAAAGGTGTATTAGAATAGCAAAAGATTCCTTCCAAAAATGAAACAAAGTATTAAGAAACAGTAAAATTTCATTAGAAAAAAAAAGCGTACCGAACGGCTATGTAATATTAATCGTCCTACATGGCGCTGAATCTGGAAAATTTTTTCGAAAATAAAGAGGAGATTTGAGGCAAGAGGTGCGTCGTTATAAAGAAGACTGCTGAAAAAACCATGGTCTGGACATATAAGTAATGAGGTAGTTTCAAGAGAAATGGAAACGAAAACGACACTTCTACACAGAATCAGAAAGAGACGAAATTTCCAAGATATTTAATGAGGAAAGAAGGCAAAGAGAGTTTGACTCCAAGGGTAAGGGATGCGTGTTCGAATGCTGGTGGGACTTTTATTCTTTATTTCCTATTCACGATGCTTACGAACGACTACATTATAAGGGTTTGAAAGGTTGCGATAAAAATTAACTGAAATTAAAATGGAACGAATACTCATTGAAAAATTAGTAATAGCTGACAATGCGTCATCACAGAAGCTAAAAACATTTTTATTAAACGGTTCTCAATAAAGTTGAACAGAAACTCTCACTTTATAGGCGAGGTGGCTGACTAAGTGTTTTATTGTAAATAAATACTATTTTTAACATTAGTAAAATAGCTTGCTTGCCCTTTCCTTAGTTAGCACGGCCGATACGCACTGTCAATACCCCATGAATAATGATTTTTTGATCGCATGGAAAGACGGAAAAGACATATCAGAGACTCTATTTCATTTCTGTGAGAAAATGAAAGAAAGAAAGAACGGAATATAGACGTATTTAACGTCCCCTGTCAATACCCCATAAATAATGAACTATCTCGTTTTGATCGCATGGAAAGACGGAAAAGACATATCAGAGACTCTATTTCATTTCTGTGAGAAAATGAAAGAAAGAAAGAACGGAATATAGACGTATTTAACGTCCCCTGTCAATACCCATAAATAATGAACTATCTCGTTTTTGATCGCATGGAAAGACGGAAAAGACATATCAGAGACTCTATTTCATTTCTGTGAGAAAATGAAAGAAAGAAAAAGAACGGAATATAGACGTATTTAACGTCCCTGTCAATACCCATAAATAATGAACTATCTCGTTTTGATCGCATGGAAAGACGGAAAAAGACATATCAGAGACTCTATTTCATTTCTGTGAGAAAATGAAAAAAGAAAGAACGGAATATAGACGTATTTAACGTCCCTGTCAATACCCATAAATAATGAACTATCTCGTTTTGATCGCATGGAAAACGGAAAAGACATATCAGAGACTCTATTTCATTTCTGTGAGAAAATGAAAAAAGAAAGAAAGAACGGAATATAGACGTATTTAACGTCCCCTGTCAATACCCATAAATAATGAACTATCTCGTTTTGATCGCATGGAAAGACGGAAAAGACATATCAGAGACTCTATTTCATTTCTGTGAGAAAATGAAAGAAAGAAAGAACGGAATATAGACGTATTTAACGTCCCCTGTCAATACCCATAAATAATGAACTATCTCGTTTTGATCGCATGGAAAGACGGAAAGACATATCAGAGACTCTATTTCATTTCTGTGAGAAAATGAAAGAAAGAAAGAACGGAATATAGACGTATTTAACGTCCCCTGTCAATACCCATAAATAATGAACTATCTCGTTTTTGATCGCATGGAAAGACGGAAAAAGACATATCAGAGACTCTATTTCATTTCTGTGAGAAAATGAAAGAAAGAAAAGAACGGAATATAGACGTATTTAACGTCCCCTGTCAATACCCATAAATAATGAACTATCTCGTTTTGATCGCATGGAAAGACGGAAAAAGACATATCAGAGACTCTATTTCATTTCTGTGAGAAAATGAAAGAAAGAAAAAGAACGGAATATAGACGTATTTAACGTCCCCTGTCAATACCCCATAAATAATGAACTATCTCGTTTTGATCGCATGGAAAGACGGAAAAGACATATCAGAGACTCTATTTCATTTCTGTGAGAAAATGAAAGAAAGAAAGAACGGAATATAGACGTATTTAACGTCCCCTGTCAATACCCCATAAATAATGAACTATCTCGTTTTGATCGCATGGAAAGACGGAAAAAGACATATCAGAGACTCTATTTCATTTCTGTGAGAAAATGAAAAAAAGAAAGAATAGACGAATATAGACGTATTTAACGTCCCCTGTCAATTCATTTCCCCATAAATAATGAACTATCTCGTCAATTTTGATCGCATGGAAAGACGGAAAAAGACATATCAGAGACTCTATTTCATTTCTGTGAGAAAATGAAAAGAAAGAAAGAACGGAATATAGACGTATTTAACGTCCCCCTGTCAATACCCATAAATAATGAACTATCTCGTTTTTTGATCGCATGGAAAGACGGAAAAAGACATATCAGAGACTCTATTTCATTTCTGTGAGAAAATGAAAGAAAGAAAGAACGGAATATAGACGTATTTAACGTCCCTGTCAATACCCATAAATAATGAACTATCTCGTTTTGATCGCATGGAAAGACGGAAAAGACATATCAGAGACTCTATTTCATTTCTGTGAGAAAATGAAAGAAAGAAAGAACGGAATATAGACGTATTTAACGTCCCCTGTCAATACCCCATAAATAATGAACTATCTCGTTTTGATCGCATGGAAAGACGGAAAAAGACATATCAGAGACTCTATTTCATTTCTGTGAGAAAATGAAAAAGAAAGAATAAAGAACGGAATATAGACGTATTTAACGTCCCATTTCTGTGTCAATACCCATAAATAATGAACTATCTCGTTTTGATCGCATGGAAAGACGGAAAAGACATATCAGAGACTCTATTTCATTTCTGTGAGAAAATGAAAGAAAGAAAAGAACGGAATATAGACGTATTTAACGTCCCCTGTCAATACCCATAAATAATGAACTATCTCGTTTTGATCGCATGGAAAGACGGAAAAGACATATCAGAGACTCTATTTCATTTCTGTGAGAAAATGAAAGAAAGAAAGAACGGAATATAGACGTATTTAACGTCCCCTGTCAATACCCCATAAATAATGAACTATCTCGTTTTGATCGCATGGAAAGACGGAAAAGACATATCAGAGACTCTATTTCATTTCTGTGAGAAAATGAAAAAAGAAGAATGGAAAACGGAATATAGACGTATTTCCCTGTCAATACCCATAAATAATGAACTATCTCGTTTTGATCGCATGGAAAGACGGAAATGAACATATCAGACTCTATTTGATTTCTGTGAGAAAATGAAAGGAAAGAACGGAATATAGACGTATTTAACGTCCCTGTCAATACCCATAAATAATGAACTATCTCGTTTTGATCGCATGGAAAGACGGAAAAAGACATATCAGAGACTCTATTTCATTTCTGTGAGAAAAATGAAAAAAAGAAAGAACGGAATATAGACGTATTTAACGTCCCCTGTCAATACCCATAAATAATGAACTATCTCGTTTTGATCGCATGGAAAGACGGAAAAAGACATATCAGAGACTCTATTTCATTTCTGTGAGAAAATGAAAAGAAAGAAAGAACGGAATATAGACGTATTTAACGTCCCCTGTCAATACCCATAAATAATGAACTATCTCGTTTTGATCGCATGGAAAGACGGAAAAGACATATCAGAGACTCTATTTCATTTCTGTGAGAAAATGAAAGAAAGAAAAGAACGGAATATAGACGTATTTAACGTCCCCTGTCAATACCCATAAATAATGAACTATCTCGTTTTGATCGCATGGAAAGACGGAAAGACATATCAGAGACTCTATTTCATTTCTGTGAGAAAATGAAAGAAAAGAAAAGAACGGAATATAGACGTATTTAACGTCCCTGTCAATACCCATAAATAATGAACTATCTCGTTTTGATCGCATGGAAAGACGGAAAAGACATATCAGAGACTCTATTTCATTTCTGTGAGAAAATGAAAGAAAGAAAAAGAACGGAATATAGACGTATTTAACGTCCCCTGTCAATACCCATAAATAATGAACTATCTCGTTTTGATCGCATGGAAAGACGGAAAAGACATATCAGAGACTCTATTTCATTTCTGTGAGAAAATGAAAGAAAGAAAGAACGGAATATAGACGTATTTAACGTCCCCTGTCAATACCCCATAAATAATGAACTATCTCGTTTTGATCGCATGGAAAGACGGAAAAGACATATCAGAGACTCTATTTCATTTCTGTGAGAAAATGAAAGAAAGAAAGAACGGAATATAGACGTATTTAACGTCCCCTGTCAATACCCATAAATAATGAACTATCTCGTTTTGATCGCATGGAAAGACGGACATATCAAGACTCTATTTCATTTCTGTGAGAAAATGAAAAGAAAGAAAGAACGGAATATAGACGTATTTAACGTCCCTCAATACCCATAAATAATGAACTATCTCGTTTTTCATGGAAAGACGGAAAAAGACATATCAGAAAGAAAATGAAAAAAAAAAAGAACGGAATATAGACGTATTTAACGTCCCCTGTCAATACCCATAAATAATGAACTATCTCGTTTTGATCGCATGGAAAGACGGAAAAAAGACATATCAAGACTCTATCTATTTCTCGCATGGAAAGAAAATGAAAGAAATTTCAGAAAAGAACGAAATAAGAACGTATTATAGATTCAATACCCATTAATGAACTATCTCGTTTTGAGAAAATGGAAAGACGGAAAAAGACATAAAGACTCTAATTTCGA
The DNA here is from genome assembly GCA_903632075.3 of Acanthosepion pharaonis. Lineage (NCBI taxonomy): Eukaryota > Metazoa > Mollusca > Cephalopoda > Sepiida > Sepiidae > Acanthosepion > Acanthosepion pharaonis. Next base: position 184,427 of record CAHIKZ030000882.1, read on the forward strand.
GAAAATGAAAAGAAAGAAAGAACGGAATATAGACGTATTTAACGTCCCCTGTCAATACCCATAAATAATGAACTCAATGGAAAGACGGAAAAAGACATATCAGAGACTCTATTTCATTTCTGTGAGAAAATAGAACGGAAATAGACGTATTTAATGTCAAATAAATAATGAACTATCTCGTTTTGATCGCATGGAAAGACGGGACATATCAAGACTCTATTTCATTTCTGTGAGAAAATGAAAAAAAAGAACGGAATATAGACGTATTTAACGATCAATACCCATAAATAATGAACTATCTCGTTTTGATCGCATGGAAAGACGGAAAAGACATATGACTCTATTTCATTTCTGTGAGAAAATGAAAAGAAAGAAAGAACGGAATATAGACGTATTTAACGTCCCCCTGTCAATACCCATAAATAATGAACTATCTCGTTTTTGATCGCATGGAAAGACGGAAAAGACATATCAGAGACTCTATTTCATTTCTGTGAGAAAATGAAAGAAAGAAAAGAACGGAATATAGACGTATTTAGCGTCCCCTCAATACCCATAAATAATGAACTATCTTTTTGATCGCATGGAAAGACGGAAAGACATATCAGAGACTCTATTTCAGAAAATGAAAGAAAGAAAGAATATATAGACGTATTTAACGTCCCCTGTCAATACCCATAAATAATGAACTATCTCGTTTTGATCATGGAAAGACGGAAAAAGACATATCAGAGACTCTATTTCATTTCTTTGAAAAGAAAGAAAGAACGGAATATAGACGTATTTAACGTCCCTGTCAATACCCCATAAATAATGAACTATCTCGTTTTGATCGCATGGAAAGACGGAAAAAGACATATCAGAGACTCTATTTCATTTCGGAAAAGAAAGAAAGAACGGAATATAGACGTATTTAACGTCCCCTGTCAATACCCCATAAATAATGAACTATCTCGTTTTGATTGCATGGAATGACGGAAGAGACATATCAAAGACGCTACTTGGTTTCAGTGAGAAAATGAATAAAAGAATGAAAAAAGAAGGGAAAATAGAAGTGTTTAATGTTTCCTGCCAATACCTGAAAAATAATGGTCTATTTCGTTTTGATCGCATGAAAAGACGGAAGAGACATATCAGAAACGCTACTTGGTTTCAGTGAGAAAATAAAAGAAAGAGATGTTTAACGTCTGTTTTGGTGAAATGAAAAAGTTGTTAATTTCAAATCTTTTCTTTTGTATCCTCTTAATTCTTAAAATAACGACCAGTATTCATATTTATGATTTCTATTGTAGTATTTCGTTCAAGTTCTTAAACTCAAATATTTAACGATGCGATAAGGGAATTTCTACGGATATTTAATTATCATAGAACTTACCATGAGTTTATTCAATTATCAACTTAAGAATTAAAATTCATCAGATAATTAAAATAGGAAAACCGTGAAATTTTCATGGGTCCCGTAGTTTATGAATGAAACTCAAGCTGAAAGAAAAAAAAGAAAAAGAAAAAAAGAAAAAATCAAAACAAAACAGATTTAATCAGACCAAATTTTAATAAACGTATCAAATTCTATTTTATGAAAAGGTGTACACAAACATTCTTGGGTAAGTGAATGCGAAAAAAAAAAAAATCTGTGACGCGTTTCGTCTATTAAAAGGACTTCATCAGATCAAAGTAATGATTTTATTGATGGAATAATATAGATACAGAGGGGATGAAAAATATAAACGTAAACGTTACAATTCGTCATGGAGGAGAAACGCTGAAGATGTCAGGGAGCTAAATTTCTGGTGTTCGGCGTGTTTCATTTGTTTGACAGATCATTTTTTTTGCTTTTATTGTTGTTGTTTTCAAATATCTCACACTGCAACAACAGATTTGTTGCGGAAGGTGAAATGAACGCAAATCTGCCGTGGAAGATTCAGAAATATAAAATTTAGCGTCTTTAAATATTCAGCATTTCTCGTCAAAGTATAGTTTTTTGGCGTACGGTGGCCATAAATGATTAAGTATAGTTCAAGACTTCAATTTTAAGAGAAAGCAGTATTTAATTGGAACCGCAAATAAATACTTAACAAGAACAAAGAAGTAAAAGTCATCCAAAGATAATTAACCATTTCAGTGAATACCTTGTTAGTAGCGCGGCTCGGCTTAACGCCCGGTAAATCCTAAATAAAAATAAAAATCATCGACGCACAATAAATTCACACTAATTCAACTGAATAGTTCCATTCCATTGCCCCTCAATAATCACAACAGTCAGTAGCCTGACACCACTATTTATACACCTGGCGGAAAACATATATTCATAAGTCCATAGTGTCATGCTCGAACCTCGGTGTCTGTAGGTACTCATTTTCTTCCTATATGACAATAGTTACAACCGATGTTTACGTTTATATAATTCCATGAATAATATTAGTCTGATGAAGTCCTTTTAGAGGAAGAAACGAGTCACAATTTTTCCATTTTTTTCATTCAGTTACAAAACGTTGTTCTTATATATATATATATATATATATATATATATAATCATCTTCTCCCATATGTTTATGAGTAATTGGATATAAGAGAGAGTGATGTGGTTTGTGGTACCGAATTGTTCTACAGGGTTGGATAATTAACCCCACGCTCGACCTCTGTACTCTGTTTTCTGTCGTTTTTTTTTCCTTCCCACACTTTTTAGTTCCATCTACGCTTGTTTAGGAATTGAGATTTTTTTCCTTCCCCGGGACTGTTTTTTAAAAGCAAGGCTAGTATTTAACTGTGAGGGAAGAAAAGATGGATTTATAAGGGTATTTGCTGGAATGTGAATGTGACGAACTCGACTGGATTCGAACACAGCTTGCTGATGTCTCGCTCTAAGCGGCTAACAATTACATCATCCCCACATCTATGTGGTTGTAACTGTGTACATGCTTATGCTTATAGCAGAGGTTTAATGAAATTTTTCCTGGGTGTTTGAAAGAGAGAAAGGATAAGTATGGCCGCAAGAAGCCGTCAAAGAGTTCTTTAAAACAAATTCAAGGAATGAAACAAGTTCTTTTTACGAGCACACACACACACACACACACACACACGCACACACACACACACACACACAGAGACAGAGGCAGTTACATATGCACTCAGACATACACATACACAGGTTAACACACCCAGACACACACACATACCTACATAAGAGATAGGCACACGCACTAAATACAAACACATGCACAGAGGAAAGAACGAGAGAGAGGCCCACTCACAGACACGCACGCACACACACACTGTTGCACACAGAGGTATATATACAGAAGAATACACGCACATAACCACACACACAAGGGGGACACAGGCAGGCACATAGAGGTACAAAGGCAGACGCACATAGAGGCGAGCAAACATGCGCACACAGACTGACTGACACACTCACATGTATATGTACATACACAAAAGCTGATACACAGATGCTCTCTCTCTCTCACAAACACACAGACACAGACACACACACACACACACACAGACACAGACACACACACACACACACACACACACACACAGTCCCATACGCACGCACACACATATACACGTTCATAGACACACAGAGGCACTTATGCATAAAAAAGCACACACACCAGGGCATACAAACAGAAACACAGACACATACAGAAACGCAGAGATATGCATAGACACAAAGGCACATATAGAGATGCACACATATAGATAGACAGGAACTGCATTGTTAATAATAATCAATGCGTTAGTGTTTCCTGTGATACATTAGGGATGCTCCTAATTATGGAGATGATCAATTAGACATCAGGGAGATGGAGAATCATCTTTATTTTCTAACTAATTACGTCAGTTATGTGCCATGCGTGATACACGCTTAGGCAATCATGTATCTTTCGATACATGACAGGCGAGGCATATTTTTTCCGCTGTAGGTTACCTTTTCTTTCTTTCATCACAGTCTCTTCTGCTATTTATCTATAGCTAGGGGGAGAAGAAGAGGATTCATACCTTTCTTAAGGCTATTAGCACGTAAGTGAATGTAATGGATTCGACTGGAATTCGAATTCGGCTCTACCGATTCCTGAACCCGAGCTGCTATCCATTACTCTACCGTGCCTCTAACTAATTACGTCATCTTTTTTGTGTGCATCTAGACGTTTCTTTTAATCAGAACGGTTGAAATGTCACGTAAAACCGAATTTTAGTTTTGTCGTGCATAAACAACTTCCAAATATGAAGCATTTGCAGATTAATATGACAAACACACAAAGCAATTTATGCACTTGTGTGGTTCGTATTGAATGAACAATAGACGTGAACACCTCGCTCAATGACCAGTTGTCTGAGCCACGAGAAATCACGTCATCAAAAACCTGGCTGGTAAGAACATTATTAATATATAGAAATAAACACACACACACACACACATATATATATATATATATATATATATGTATATGAGATTGTAATTTAATTCAATTTTAATTTGAAAGCAGCGAGAAGATCCTATCAGCAATTATATATTAATCAACGCTTGATCATAAAAATCCATCAGAAGGATCATGTACACGTTTTAAATTATCATTTGATTCTTTTAATCAAAACTCTAGTCACAACATGATTAGTTATCCTGTAAATTACATAAGATTTGTCAAAGAAGCAATTAAGTGCTATATCATTATTTTCCCGCATTCAAAGGAAGCCAATTTGAATTTTCGATCATTCTAATTAAAATACATTAATAAACATTTTGGAAAGAAAATCAGCTTTGAGATATATCTAGATCAGATTTCAGACAATAATGTATAATCTAGGCGTCTTTTTTATAACTGAAGTAATCCTAACAGATTCCATATTAGTCGTAATATCTAAAAAAAAAAAACAAACTCAGTTACAGGTAGAATTAAAAAAAAAACAACAAACAACATCATAATTCAGCTTCGATTCTGAGAAAAAAGAACTTTGACGTAGATTTTAGAAATATTCGAAAAAAATGTACGTCAACGTGTTTCTCAAAATAGATGTCTTTATCATGTCATCCCCATGAAAAGCGTCCCAGAATATATATATATATATATATATATATATATATATATATATATATATATATATATATATATATATATAATGGGTGCTTCCCCAAAAGTGATACCAACGGTTTATACATTATATTAAAGTGTATTTTAAAAATGAAAAATCTTGATGCTTTTATTTTAGTTTTATTTCTAAGCTAATAGTTTTAATTTAATATTTCTAGTAAGCAAACTACTTTGCTGTATTTCAAACCGAATTAAAATTGATTGGAATAATATTTTTTGAAATCGCTAAAATCGGCTATACTCAACATAATTCTATTTAAAAAATTTTCAAAAATAAAATATACGCCTATTTTTATATAATTTTTTAACTACTCAGTAATCTTAAGAACTAATATTTTATTGAATTTTAGTTACTTTGGCTTTATAGTCTTACTTACGAAGACGCTTGATGATGAAATGTTAAAAAATTACCATTACATTTAAAATTTACTGTAGTTACCGCTCTTATTTTCTGATAATGTCCTGTATGGACGTGCGTATTTACAAAAATCAGTACGTTTACACACACACACACAAATAAAAATTCTTTCGTAAATACTGAGGGTCACTAAATTGTAGTAAGCTTTTACATTTATGATGAGTAAATACAGTTTTTACTTAATAATAATATGACTTAACCGCCACAAATTAATATAGAACTTTAAAAAGATTTAAAACTTTATAAATTATTATAATTAAAATCTAAAAGAAAATTAAAACAATTCTTGTAAAAATTCATTATTCCTCGGAAAAAGAATCTTAAGATAATAGTGTTCGTATTCATAAAAGCAATTAAAAGCTTTTCTAATTAAATAATCTCTTAGTTTTATTGCATATTTTATTTTACATTTAAAAGATTCTCTGTAACTTTTGAAGAGGAGTAGAGGTTTATCCCTTGTTTCCTGTTTACGATTGGATTTCCAGTTGTTTCTGCAGTGTTCTAATACTATTTTACTTCCAGTAGCGTCTTGCGTCTTAGTGGCATTGCCTCCTTGCATGGGATGAATTGATTAAAAAAAATTCTTACGTTCCGGTTACGAAACTGAAGCAAATAGGTAGATATAGATTCGTAGAAGTCTCAGCGCGAAAAATTGTACATTCCTTAAATAGGTAATTCCAACCTCGCTCTATCAACGCGGCCTCTTTGGCTGAATTGATAAAGTTACAGTTCAGTTATAGAAACGATTTCCCTGATGGAAAAATATTTTACAGGTTCGATTCCTGTCGGAAGCACAATCTTTTTTTTTTTAGTAGGTCATGTCAATCTAAGCGGGTTGCTTTTATTATAAAAAACAAAATTGCAAGTAAAATAATAAGTAACTAGTAAAAATAATATTTCTAATAGAAAAGAAATAATGTCAGATAAAAATATCAATTCAAATATTTTTTATGAATAGATGTTTATAAATGTACATTTATCTGTGTTCATGTATTTATATTTTTGTATGAATAAAATAGCAAATGTTTTGATATGAAGATAGATATTATGAATAAATTTCTGTATGTACACCTTGGAGTAATGCGGCTCGGATTGAGGAATCGGAGAGCCGAGTTCGAATTCCAGTCGAATCCATTACATTCACTTACGTGCTAATACACTTGGGAAAGGTATGAATCCTCTTCTTCCCCGCCCAGTTAAGAGTAAATAGCAAGACAAACCGGGTTCTATATCTTTGGATGACAACCAATCTACGGCAGAAAGAATTGGCAACCTACTGCGGGAAAAATCTGCCTCGTCAGTCATCGAAAGATACATGATCGCCTAAGCGTGTATCCCGCATGGCACATAACTGACTAATTGATGTACATCTTTGCGTATCTATGTAAATGTGGATTCATTTGTATATATTTGGATATGACATGATATTTGTGTGTACATTTGTATCAAATTTGAAACTACTTATCAGATGTGTATAGTTACCGTATTTGACGATATATAAAACGCATGGGCATATAAGACGCATGGGTATATAAGACGCATGGGTATATATGACACACTCCAATTTCAGCAGGGCAAATAAAGAAAAAAAATAGTAATTGATAAAATTGTAAATGGTACAGCCTAGGCTATATTTACGAGGTGTTATTTTGGTTAAACAAGTCATGATTACAATTAAACGAAAAATAATAGGAAAAACACGAGACTATAAAAACTATATTATATCGAAAGGTAAGGAAACAAAATAAAAATCAAGGAATTATTACAATTGAGCAAAATAGTAAAGTTACCATTAAAATTCAGTCAAAAACTTTCCTTTGTATAATCTGTACAATCTTTCAGAATGAAACTTATTTTTGATCTTCAGCTCGATAGACTTTGTTTTTTAAATCATTTCACCTCAAGTAAGGCAATAAAGCCAATAAGACACAAGGTGTAACTGAGGGCAAAAGAATAAGAAAAGGAAAAAAAAACATTATTAAGAAGTGAAAACAATAAAAGAATAGGAATGGAAGTAGATAAGGATTGACATTGCATTTAAAGTTTTGAAGACCAAAGATGGTTGGAAAGCATGGAACTGGAAGGGAGTTCCACAAAAGAGAAGTGCAAGAAAAGAAACTCTTAGCATATAAGTTACGATACATCTAACAATTTAAACTGTAAAATGATGAAACCTTATTGCCAATCTAGTACTGCACTTCTATTCATGAACTTTGGCGACCACAGAGTAAAGTTCATCCGAACAATTACCATGAAAATATTTATAGAAAAGGCACGGGGAAGCTACGTTACGACGGTGGGAAAGGGACTGAATCCGAGATGCCAGGCTAGGACAAATAATATTGCTAATTCTTCTTAGGATTTTATCAAGAATCTCTAAATATATAGCAGGAGCACCGGACTATATGTAGCAGCAATATTCGAAGCATGGATGAATAGCAGACATAGATATGTAAGATATATTCTGGAGAGAAAAAATGATTAGCAAGACACAGTGAACCGAATTTCCTAGCAGAAGATTTAGCAATTGATTCAATATAATATTTCCACTTCATGTCAGCAGAGAACGTTAGCCTGAGAAGACGCAACGAGTCACTCTCTTGGAGGCTAGCATCAGCTATGCTGATGAGAGGCAGAGAATGGTCTCTAAAGATAATTAATATAGAGCAGTTTTTTTTTTGAGGCGTTAGAATTAACAAGATATTTCTTGTTCCAGTTAACAACAGATTGTAGGTCATTTTGAGATCAGCTGCCAATTTGAACTTATCGAACCGACCCGGCTTAGTATTAAGACAGGATCAGTGATTTTCCAAGCGTAGCTTAGATGTGGCACATGGCCGAAAGTAGGGGGTACCCAGTAAGGATCGAACTCACTTTTCTTTTTATGTGCCATATCATTTCAGGACGTAGGCGATCATGGCTCTCCAACTCTCTCTATCCCTTGCAGTTCGCCACAAGTTCCTTCCTTCTGATTCCTCCCCTAGACCATGTTCTGTCATCCACTTGCTTAAGTCCACCAGGTAAACACTTCAAATACCTCAATGTATAGATAATTATTTAATATAGGAATTCAGAAAAATGAACACAGAATAGGCTGCGCTAGGGTTAGTTTTGTCCAACACCGTAAGCTGCTACAAAATCAAAACACTTAAGAACTCAGATAACCGCGTTAAAACAAAAATTCCATATAGATGTCATACACGGTATCCAATTCGTTCAGAAACGTTTAATCTGTCAGCTGTTTACAACCGCTTTCTCGGATCAATGGATAGAACTCGCTTCGAGTGAATGAAGCCCGTGGATCTTCGCGAGTATCATCCTTTTTCGAGCCCCGCGGATTGGCGCTACAGAATTACAAAGAACTGCATTAAATAACAGAAACCAAATCACTTGAGAATGGTTAGTACATATAACTCGAAGAGAATATAATGATATAATTAAGATGTTGACGTTCCACACCACTTCAAACAAAAGGTAAGAAAGGAAGATCTCAATCAATACTAGAAAGAGCACTAACAGTTACTGGACTTTAGAAACCTGCTTTCCTGAAAATCTGTATTAATAAACTTTTTTTTTTTTTTTTCAGCTGAAAATTTCACTGGCTGAATGAAAGTCGCACATTTAATAAACACGATTCCTAGTTCTCCATATTGAAAACGCCATGTCTAAATGTGATATCCAACATTTCAGATTTGCTGGCTAGAACGCTACTGAGATCTTTGGGATAAACAGATTCACTCTCCATGTAAAGTAAATGTGATTTTCAGACGGCCGCTACTGAGATCTTGGGATCTCAGCACTGCCCGTTTCAAATTTAAAGGGAGGAATTTGGAATGTGGAATCGGGAAGCAATTTCAGTCATAAGTATAATAATAAAAATAATTTAGTTTACATTTCAAAACCGGGGAGGAATTGGGGAAATGTGGGATCACCAGGGGAGGAATATGACCTGGGACTCTGAGAACGACTGTGAAGAATTAACATTGGATACTGGATACTCATTTGTATTATAGTACTCAGATTTATATGTTAAAAAAACAGTTTCTGCAACATTTGGTAGGAAAAATATGCAAGTCATGTTCGGTATCAAAATTTTGAATGTTTCAACGAATGTCTCAGTTGAGCACCAGAAATAAAAACTACGGCATTGCTGCCGTAATAGTAGTACCAATAGTTGCACCTTACGTTTTGAATTTCTTTTTGCTCGTTTTAACTGGTAAATACGTCTTCGTTTACCTGTCGTGTTTCTTCAACACGTCAGCGACTATGGCTCTCCAAATCTTCCTGTCTTTTGTAGCTCGAAGCAACGTTTTTCTCTTTGCTCTTCTTCCCATTTCTTGTTCTGTCATCCATTTACACAAGTTCGTTAGGTAGGTTATTCAGTGTTTCCACATGCCCTCTTGTCTTGTGAGTGTGAAATTCTACAAGCCCTCTTTCCTCATTATGGGTCCCAATAATTGTTTTTTTACTGATTGTAAGTACTTTTCTTTTCCGTTTTCCTTAAAACTTCCTTGTTCCTCTCTATAGTACACTTTTCTTTGTATTTCTCCTGTTTCTAAATACTTTGTTTAACTTTTGAAAAGGCGCTCGATGAAAAAAAAAAAAGGATAATTGAAACTTATCGAAAAAATTAGAAGTTTGCTGAATGGCTGGAAACAATGCTATTTCATGTATTTATATAATCCCACAGTTAAAAAAAAAACAAACAAACTAATCATGAAAGAATTTCTAAATGCTTATAAAATATAATTTTGTGTGCCTGCTTCTAGCTTCTACGTTCCCGAATATAACTTTCAAATATTTAAACAAATATGTGCATATTTATTTCCGCAACAACTACAAATGTAAAGTAGGTATAAATCGATATCAAAAATAGACATAGCTTACAAAATATTCGTATTTCAGTTAAAATATAAAACTTATGCGTTTTAGCATTCAATGAAGCATACAGAAAATTATATAAAATTATATATATATATATATATATATATATATATATATATATTATAAATTAATTGATTTAAAATATTTTTTTCGATACACAGTTCTAACCATGTTTCAAAAATGGAAGCTGAAAGCTCCGAATTTAATTTTGTAATTAAATTAAAGACATTAGTTCCATTTCCTCCTCAAGCGAATTTTGCTCTGTAAATTTACATTGAGCACTATTTTGTAAAAATAAAAATTATCTATAAGAACACCGGATTATATATCTTACTTACAGAAGTACACGCCCAAGACATACTATGCATTAATGAACACCTCACCGACTTTCAAATAAGACACGTGGAGGCGCGCAGTGACATTAGACCACGCCTGGCCATAGGACTGATGATGATGATGATGATGATGATGATGATGAAAAACGTTTAGATCGCGATTACGGTTATATTTTTTATTCCCTTGTTACTCTGTATTTTTCTTTGATACAATATATTGTTAAGCACTGAATGTCCTTTACATTGTTTCCATTGTTATTGGCAATGGTGAAAATAGCCGTCTCCATGCAGGAAGCATTCGGCATTCATTCAACGTTAATATAAAATATTTTTTCACAAAACCGTTTTTCAGGAAATTAGACTTCTTAAGTCCACTAAATGTTATAGCTCTTTTTTTTTTTTTTTTTAGTACTGATGGGATTGTCCTTACATACCTTTTTGTTTAATGTAGTGTCAACATTTTGATTATATCATTATTTTCCATTCCCAGTTATATTATATTTACTACACCTTTTTGTTGTTGTATTGTTGATAGTCTTCATGTGTTTTTTGTTATTTGGTAAAGCTTGTGCGTCAATATATGCTATTGGTTTCAATTACAAAGTGAATAGCTATACAACATAGACATATAAAAAAAGTTAAAATAAACCACAAAAGTCTTCATATAAAAACACTTGAATATATATATATATATATATATATATATATATATATATATTATATATTTTTTTGAATACAAAACAGACCACTTTAAGGTTCCCCGTAATAAATTATTTCACCACAGCCCTTTTAAAGGGCTCTGGATCATCAGACTTTACTTCCAAAGGTTGAAATGAAAAAAAAAAATTGACATATCATCCTCCTTGGGTCTACCCATACGGATTACCTAGTTTTACATAAACTATATATATATATATATATATATATATGAAATGTTCATACAAGGTGTGCATGTGTTTCCTTTGTAAGGGACTTGATATCTGAAATAAAATATAATATTTGGTACTTATATTGATTGTCACGAGCCTGGATACGTAAGTCTTTTCTAGTTTGACTGCCAGGAACAAAAGAAAATGTTTGATTATCTCGCTCAACGATCTCTCGGGCAGTTCACGTGACCATCTGTATATCTATTTTTAGCTTTTTAAAGGGAGATAACTTTTTGTCTCCCGCAACAAGCTCTTTATTTGTGATTTTGAAGCTTATCTTATCATTTTGTCGGATTCTAATACATTTTTTATCTATATTTGTTCATGTAACATAAAACAAAAACGAAAGAAAATGTTTCTCTGCGATCATCATAGTATGTGCAGGTTAACTAGTCGAAAAAAACAAAAAACATCGCTGTCAATTATTGATCACTTACTTACATGTTCAGTCTATGCTGAGAACACCATGTGATTTCTAATGGATATGGAAACACAAAGGACGCTTAAACTTAGAATCAGTAACAGACAGATGAAATTTTTAGTAGACATAATGAGAAAAGAGGGCTTAGAGAATTTAAGACTCTTAGAACAAACTAAACACAGAGAGAAACGTCGAATAACCTACCTTACAAGATTGTGTAAATGTGAGGTAATATTGACAGAGGCTTCCTTTCTAATCTTTTCTTTAAAGTAGTGTGGAACGTCTACATCTTGAATATCTCATTATTTTCTCTTCGAGTTAAATGTGCTATATATCTTATTTGTTGTCGTTGTTGAAATTTCTCAAGTGATGCGGTTTATGTTCGTTGTGTAGCGCCAGTTCACAAGATTCGAAGAACGATAGTCTTCACTAAGATCTACTAAGACCTGCTTTATTCGCGCGAAGCCATTTTTAATCATTTATGATAGAAAGCAGTCACTTTAGATATTTCTGAATTGGAAGCAATGCTTGACATGCATATGGTAGTCTCGATCTGACTTGGCTATTTAGGAATATCACTCGAGTTTTCAAGATAATATTTTAGTTTTTTTTTAGCCTATTACAGTGTTGGATAAAATATCCCTAGCGCAAGCAATCGTGTTTTCAGTCTCCATTAGAAATCAGAAAGAAAAAAATTTAGTCGTTTTGCTATTTTTAAAAGCTTTGTTAAATTCTCTTAGTTTTATTTGTGTAAAACAACACAAGTCACCAGTTGCAATGTCAAACAAAGTAGGCTTTGTTTTAATTAGTATTACTACTGATCTTGTTCGGACTAAAGCCACCTATTTGTTGATTCTATCGCTTCGTTTTGGCTGTATGAGAAAATTAGTTCAAACAGCTCGTGGATTGATGGTGACGTTAATAGTGAGTATTAGGCTGAGGCATAAATAGTTTCTGTTTTTGTTTATCAAATTTATTCTTTAAAAAATAAAGCACAATTACATTTTATTCAATTATATATTCGCCGTTATTTCCCATGACATGTTGCCACTTATCAATCAGCTATTCAATATCTTTTGAGTAAGATTCCGCAGGTTTTGACGTGAAAAACTTCTTGGAACTGTTCAATCTGGTTTCTATTAGAAAAGGTTCTCCAAATCAAAACGTTTTGCAGCGATCAAAAACTGTAATAATCGATTGGCAATTCAAATCAAAAACTGTAATAATCGATTGGCAATTCAAATCAAAAACTGTAATAATCGATTGGCAATTCAAATCAAAAATTATAATAATCGATTGGCAATTCAAATCAAAAACTGTAATAATCGATTGGCAATTCAAATCAAAAACTGTAATAATCGATAGGCAATTCAAATCAAAAACTGTAATAATCGATTGGCAATTCAAATCAAAAACTGTAATAATGGCAAAGGCAGCCGAATATGGCTGGTCGGGCAGAACAAACGAACTGAGTTCTAAATTTTTTTCCCGCGTTATTCTTGCTATATTTGGCCCTGAGTTGTCATTGAAGAGAATAACGTTTTTTCCTATTGACGAATAAACATTTGTGGACACCTTGCAACTGCTGGACGTATAAGTGTGCATTTATAGTTTCATTGCCTTTTAAGAACTCGGAATGAATAATAAACAGACGATAATTTTTCTTCCATAGAGCTCAGCTTTTGTTATCAGTACTGGAGATTTATTCTCGTCAATCTTTGGCGCTAAACATTGACGCATATTAGTGTACTCCAAATTTATTCTTCACTGTCACATATGATTAGTCATTAGGATGATACATTCGCCTTTACAACAGACAGTTTAAAACGGAAATTATTTATGACACAGCCTAATAATTTTTAAACAAGAAATTAACTCACTTGGTTTAAGAAAAACCTATATTTTAAATTCTTCGCGTTAAACCATTTTGTTTACAACGGAGTTGTAAATGTACTTCATAAATAAAACTCAAATTTGGCGTGGCTTTCCAAAAAAAGGTTCTTCTAAGGCAAGGCATAAAAATTGGTCAGCATTGTTTAATATGGAAAAATAATGATTGATATTTATACATATAAAGGGATTGATTTATTGTTGATAACCTTATCAATCCTTTTCTCGTCGGGTCAAAATGATGCATTCACTTTTGGAATAATAGAATGCGATATGATTCAAACATTCTAGTCTTTGTATTTTCTTTAACGGCCTCAAACTAAGAGATTTTTAACACGCAGAAATGCCTCAGCTTAATACTACTACTACTACTGATAATAATAATAATAATATCAACATGATGAGACTACTTATTATTCATAGCTTAATAATATTGATTGATTGATTCGTTTTCTACGGCTTATCAACCCCTTACAGGTTATTTAAAGCCAGAAAATATTTTTAGATTGTAAGATTTGTTTTTTATTTTTTGAGATAATAGTGACTAAGTGATACAAGTCTTAATAATTAACCCATAGCTGGGGAGAGAAGAAGTAGATTCATACATTTTCTCCAGGGTATTTGCGAATCCAAGCCATTATCCTTTACACCACACGCATATCCAAATCTTAATAATAACAGTAATAATACTAATAATATGGACATGATAAAATGACTTATTATTAAGTCATATCTTAATAATAATAATAATAATAATAATAATAATAATAATAATAAATTTAAGTATTCCATCACTTCAGAAGTCTGCGTTGCTTGCCTCTGCAAATATGCTAAATGCGCCGTCTGTCTGAGATCTTGATGGAAAAGACTTATGATCACCGATTAAAAAACCGTGCCGAAGAGGAGACAATAATAATAATAATAATAATAATAATAATAATAATAATGATAATAATAATAACAATAAAAAATGGGATCATAATATTGAGCAATATATTAATTGGAAGATATGTCAGTGTTACAGTGCGCCGCATGATGAAAAATGGTATAAGCGTCATTCTGAAACAGTCATAGCAAACAATGAGGTTACAATTCTTCGGGATTCTTCCATTTATACTGACAAACATATAAAAGCAAATAGACAAAACATTGTGATTAAAGACTATAAACAAAATGCTTCTTAAAGATACAGAAATTAATATCAGTTAAAATATCTATCAGTTAAAGAATAGAACAAAAAACATATCTATAAGAATCTTCAAAATAAAGGTAAAAAAAGTGGATCTTCAAATGCTTCTACTGTTACACGTTAATTGGGGCCGTGGGTACGACCAAAAATGATGCAAACAAGAACATTAACAAGATCTCTGGTAGCCCGTTTACAAGAAATTCCAATAATTGCACACAGTAGAACTGCTCCTCTACTCACGAGTGTATTATGAATGTAAAGAAAATATAGACACTGAACATTTTAAGTCTAATTTAGCATCTGAATTTGTGCAAACAAAATGTATATATTTACAACCTTGCCTTACCTCAGGTCTTGGATAATGAACCGGCAAGGGATTGAACTGAACAGAAAGCAAAAGAAAATACTATTACTATTATTATTATTATTATTATTATTAGATATTGGAAGATTGTAGCATTTAAACACAACCATAATTCCAATAATAATACGAGCACTAGGAGTGGTTAAAAAGAATACCGATACACACATTTCGAAAATCTTACGAAACATTCACTGTTTGAGATACAGAGAAAAAATGAACAAAAACTCACATATTTAGAAAAAAAATACTCAATGTATTAAGCTCAATAACTAAGAAAAAAACTCTCTTTAACTCATTTCAAAAGATTTAGCACAGGATTGTAGCAAATAGTGAATCGGGAAATCCGGAAAATACAACAGCAACAACAAGAGCAACAACAACAACAATAATAATAATAATAATAATTATTGACATGGCAGTCCCGTCTGACTGCAATGTATCTTTGAAGATATTCAAAAAACTGTCAAAATACAAGGACCTTGAAATAGAAATCTCGAAAATGTGGCATATGGGAACATCAACAATCCCTGTTGTAGTTGGAGCCCTAGGACTGGTTGGAAAAGTTTGCGGTAGACTAATTGAAGAGATTCCTGGAAGTCCATGCCTCAAGAAGATACAAAAAATTGTTCTGACAAATACAGCCCACACTTTACGAAGGGCTTTATCTATGTAATATTTTTTTTTTTTTTGTCAGTGGAAAGTGTCATGATGCCATTTCTAACCTTAGGTCCCTGGGTGGGACCAGGAAAGAAATGTGTAAACGCCAGAAATCAAAGAAAATAATAATAATAATAATAATAATTGTCATAAAAGATTTCTAAAAAGGAACCTGCCTACTAATTGAAATGATTTTACGACAGGATTACAATGTTTCTAAAAAGTATTTAAAAAACTGTATAAGGACCTGTAAATCGAAGTAAAAAAATGTAGAAATTTAAGACTACAAATAATCCAGTTGTGATAAGTGCATTGGGTATGATAAAGAAGGGTACCGAAAATCATACGAGTAAAATCCTGGACACATCAGTATCTCAGAGTTACAAAAGATTACTTTACGCCGAAATGCACATATCATCCGCAAAACCTTTTCCATCTAAACGAAACGTCCGAAATGTGCATAGATAATTCTCCTTTTTGCTTCTAGAACTCGGAGAGGACTTGGTAATTAGGTACTTAAAATTACTCTCTGGCAAGATGATATCACCCATTTATCCAATAAAATCGCTATTGGCTTCAATCATGGCCTCCAGACGACTTCGGAATCTCCAGCAACTCTTCTGGACAGTCTCCTTGTTTAAGTTGCTGAATGCTGACATAATCCTTGCCTTCAATTCATCTTTGGTGTTACAAGGAGTTTTGTTGGTATTTCGCTCAACTGCTCCACGCACACAATAATCAAGTGCGTCGTAGTCAGGGAGTTAGGTTGCCAGATGTAAGGAGTGTTGTGCTCGCAGAAATTGACTGATAGCCATGACTGTGTTCTCATGCTTGTTTGACATGGCGCAGAGTCCTGTGGTCAGACACAGGGTCTTCCAGCAGTCCTGTTGTCAGACACAGGGTCTTCCAGCAGCCACCCTCTTGACCTAGTAATCACTCCAAACACCTTCGTAAACATCATTAGACTCATCCAACTCTTTCCGAATTCTCTGAACTGTCCTCAGACTGACACTCAATCATTCTGAAATATTCGTATTGGAGCTTCCGACGCAAATGCCAATCAGTACAGGATGCTGTCTCCAAATTTTGGGCGGGGTGAATTGCGTCATTGTACACTTTTTCTCACAAACGGTGCCCAACTGACACTAATATACTGTGTAGTCGACAAAATAAAAAACAACAACGCGCATGCGCGAAATTCATAATTCAAAATATAAAACGGCGACAATTTACACATTGCACCCTGTATATAGAAACTCACCTGTTAGCACTTTAGGCTCTCTTTTGACGTCTCTGGTTGAGACTTAGGTGAAGCTCGTACAAAACAATGCAAAGGCAAATAATAATAATAATAATAATAATAATAATTCCCT
Organism: Acanthosepion pharaonis; assembly: GCA_903632075.3. Classification (NCBI taxonomy): domain Eukaryota; kingdom Metazoa; phylum Mollusca; class Cephalopoda; order Sepiida; family Sepiidae; genus Acanthosepion; species Acanthosepion pharaonis. The sequence continues at coordinate 201,986 of CAHIKZ030000882.1, forward strand.
GTGGTGTAATGGAATTGTAACATCCTTAATTGGACCATAGCTGACATAAGTTAATCGATGTCAAAACGAGAAAGCTTCTCACTTACCAACGCATGCATCATCCTAAGTCTGTATGTGTCCAGGTCCGAACTAGGCAGAGGATTAGTTCAACTAGAACTATCTTACAAAACCACAAAAATCGGTATTCATCCTGGATCAAAGAACATAAAAGAAATAAGAAAGCTTTATTCAGTAATAAAGTAATCCAGCAGAAATCCAGCACATTCAAAAGGGAATTGCAAGTGAGTGAAGAAGTACAAATAAACCATAATACACCGTCTGTATTGGAATATAACCTAAAAAAGAAAGTAAAAGCAAATGCAATGTACCAAATGTAGAAATAATGGCATGATAAGCGTCTTCATGGGCAGTACTCTGCCAGTATCAAAAAAGCTGATGTACACAAACCTCGTACCCATCAGTAATTAAGCTGAAACCTAAGATTTTTTTTTGCTGCGCAGGAACAATTCTTGCTAACGATGCACGCATAATGAAATAATTGTGTTAACCCGAAATACAGATTCTGTGATAAATATCCACAAACAATTGACCATCTTGTATCAGGTTGGGCAGTGTTAGTACACACTGAATATAAAACTCGGTATGAGAGAGTGGGTCAATATCTGCACTGGAAAATATGCAACTTTTACGGTAAGGAAACCGTAGGAAACTGATATGATATCACCCAGACCCGATTACAGAAATCGGACCTGTAACAATTTTATGGGACTTTACAATACATACAGACAGAACAATCGAAGTTAATCGCCCAGGCATCGTAATTAAAGACCACAAAAACAGTTTTTGAAGATCTTCAAATATACATTACAAAATACAAGGATCTAGAAGCGGAAATCTTAAAAATGTGGCACATGAAGACACAAATCATTCCAGTTGTAGTTGGAGCCTGCTGTTTAATTGGAAAAAAGTTCTGATAGACACATTGAAGGGATTCCTGGTAACCTATAACTTAAAGAAATACAAAAAATTGTGCTCACCAGTCCAGTACACACATTATGGAGAGCTTTATCTATGCAGAATGTATGCGATTTTCTTTTTCTTTTACAAAAATGATAAGTAAAAAATGTCATGAAGCCATTTCTGAACTTAGGTCTCTAGTTGGGAGCCGGAAGGAAATATGTATACAACAGAAATAAAAAATAAAAAAAAATAAAAAAATAATGATAATAGGAAATACAGATATCTTGATATTTTTTCAGTGATAAATTGTAATATTTGCGTGATATTTTTTATTAATATCGTTTAGGGCAGAGACTGTCATGATATAATATTTTAGAGACGAAATCAACCGAAAATCAAATATTTTTTAATGGGATATTACCACACGCACATAAAATACAAGTTTATTTGAAGATTAAAAATCATTCTTAAATAAAATGCTGCCATGTTGAATTTTGTCCCCGTCTATGACTAAGCATTTCAGATGAAATGCATTTCTAATTTCAATTGTAATAATAATGGACAAATATTGAGCATTAAATTTCGTTCCAATAGCAATGTATTCTGGCACCCACTTATCAAAACAAATAAATAAATGCAATCTATTGGGCAGGAATCATAGGATTGGGTCGGAGAAGATAAAAGACGGGGATCAAAGATTCAAATGAAAGCCAATAGTTCGTTGTTCCCGAACGATGCGAACATTCTTTTGTAAATTTGATCTCTGCATAGAAATATTTAAAATAATGGGATTGATATGACAAAGAAATATATGGCGTCGTTCCACTTATCAATAGTTTAAATATAACAGATGAATAAAACAAAGAGAATATTTTCAATCATATTTCATTGTTTGCTTTCGATCGTCGCATATTTACGAAGAATTGTCGTTTTTAACCAACAGTATTCTTATAATCTCTACATTTATCACAAACTCTTCTTCTTCTTCTTTTAAGTACGGTGTACCTTCAGGACGTGGACGATGATGGCTCTCCACGATTTCCTAGCTTTTAGCAAGGTTTGTTTTTTCCTCCTAATCGCTATTCTCCCAACTTACAGACTGGTTAGGTATGTTTATTTGCTGCTTTCCTTGGTCTCTCTTGCCTTCAATATGTTCTGTGAATGCCAGATTCTTCACACATGGGCATCAAATCTTGTCTCTTCAATGTGAATTTTCTTGAAATAGATTTTTATTCTGATGACACCGGTTAATCGGCGAAACATAAAAAAATTACAACTTTATATATATATATATATATATATATATATATATATATATATATGTATAAAAGTGAACATTGAAGTCAACACTCAGGGCGACAGGCTGTTTCATGCTATACGCAATCGTCTATATATGAATTGGGATGAAATACAGATCAAATATGGATCGGAATACGACAGAATGATAGGATAAAAAACAAATAGAAAACGTATATCAATCTATAATGTTTTCATTTTTTTTTTTACTAAAGTTTCATCAGAGAATGGAATATGGAGAAAAACAAAACAAAATTCTGTTTTATTTTATTTTGGTATTCTTTGATTCGCATTGGTTAAGCAGGCTTGAAGTGCATTTGAGTTGTTAAGCAGCGTCTTATTTATGACGTTCTGAATTCAAAGAGAGATTAACCGTCCTTTCAAAGTTTAAAAAAATGAACGGATTCCAGGCCTAACTGAAAAAAGTAAATATTGCTTTATGTATGTAAGTGTATCATAATTCTAGTTTGGCTATGTGGGATTCGGGTGATAATGTATATTAGTGTGTATACGTATGTTTAATGTGATAACAAATATATATTCTTTGCATGTATGATTTTTTTTTCATTTAGTGGACATGTGGGACAGAATAAAGTTTGTTGGAATTTTTTGACTTCTCTAGTCTTGTTCTTGTGATTTTTTTTTTGTTTTTACTATAATAAAAAATACTATTCAATAGCAAAACGCTGAAGAAGTCTACAGGAGTAACCGAAAATTTTGTAATTTCCAAAAACTTTACACGTCCACTAAATAAAAAAAAATATGCAAAGAATATCTTGGTTGTCATTTTTTAATCACTATAAGTAGAATACACGGATATCTATCTATCTATCTATCTATCTATCTATCTATCTATCTATCTTAAGCTGTTTGTATCAGTCAATTTCTCAAAATCTGTTTCTCTCTCTCTATTTGAAATCAATGTCCGTGACCGTTTATTAACGTCTCTTCCTCTCTCTATTAATAAAAGTTCATATCTATTTTCTGTATCAAACTCTGTTTCCCTCTCTCTCAATTTCGATCATCTATCTATCTATCTATCTATCTTGAAACGTTGTTATAATGGATACTTTTTTAAATCAGAAATAAGGGCAACGCATTTTCTTTATTAAGATTACTCCAGTGCGCAGGCCGTAATACACACTGTTTAATAAATAAAGATATGGTGTATATTTCTAATACGAAGTACCCACTATAATAACGTTTGAAGTAATAAGAATGTCGAATCAAAATACATCTATTAATTCCTTAAAAATAATATTTATAATAATTAATAGTTCTAAATAATACTACTATCTAATACTATCGATTTATTGGGCCATCTGAACCTGATGAGTGGTGTTACGCGAAACTTTAGAGTCGGTCAGTGAGATAAGTCCATTAAACTTATATTGATTTATTGAATATTTAAATATTTTTGAGCATATATATATATATATATATATATATATATATATATATATATATATATATATGCACATACATATATATGATTGATAGGTTTAAATGACTCTTTATCTACATGTATATGTGCCCAAACATTTGCATTTATGTAAATATGTATGTGAATGATAGGAATAGAAAAAAAGCCTATTTATCAGAAATTCATAGACAGATTTAAATTTCATTCAGTAAAACGATATTTAACTGAAAAATATTGCACATAAATCTTGTTTGATTATTCGCCGATTCTAAGTCAGATTTAAATAAATAATAAACGTATTTTTTATCTGTATTCATTCAACGGTTAGGTTTTTATAGCGTCCATTTTGAAAAAAAAAATGTGTCATTTGTTGTCACTGTCACCTTTTTTTTCATTCATTTTACGTTTGCACCGATTTACATATTTTCTGGAGGATTTAACATGCCAGATACTTAATAGCGGAACAAATGAGAGAAAATATATAAAATAAACGAATATTAATAAGTGAAAAGAATTTATTCTAACACACGGGAATAAACTCATGCTTATAGATACGAATACCCATTTAAGTGCATGGCTGAACACAGGCGCATGTGCATACGCATGCGCATGAATGCAAACGGCTATACTCATGCACATATTATAATGTCGCAATCTAGATTGGATATCATCCGTTTTTTTTTCATAATATTCGCTAAATGAAGTACTTCTTCTTCTTCTTCTTCTTCTTCTTCTTATTATTATTATTATTATTTTTCCCTTATTAAGAATTTCAAAAGGCACTGTAAGAAGTTGAAAAGTATCGAATCTACTGAAAATGAACGAATTGAAGATAATCAAATTAACTGATCGAATACAAGGACTTCAACGATAAAAATGCTTGGAAATATGGATAACTATTTTAATGGAAGATAAGGAAAATTAGAAGCCAAATAAATGTATGAAAATAGACTTCTATATATGGAATAACACGATAATTACGAACGGACAAGAAAGGTGTGGATGCAAGGGAGACAAGTGCAGCTAATACGAAAACCTGACTCTGAAAGCATAACTAAATAAAGTGTACAATCGCATAATACAGAATGGGATACGATTGAAGGGAGTCAATTTATTCAGCAATAAAAAGGACGTTTTATGATTCGCCAAGTAAAGACTATATAAGAAAGGGGTTAAAAAAACAAACAAACAAAAAAAACAGAAAATTTAATAAATTTTGGGTAATACATCATATAATATATATATATATATATATATATATATATTAGCTTTTTAAAGAAAACAAAAAATAAAATCTATTTTTCTTTGTCGTGGGAAATTCGTGAAACCGAGACATCGATAATAAAAGTGTAATCGAGGCAACTTTTATGTTCTTTGAGATCATAATATTAAATATTTTCACAAATGATTGCATTTTTCTTTTTGTAGTTTGCTTCGTCATTTTTTATTACGTTTTCTCTCGTTAAATTAAACAAGAAACAGCGAATCAATTTTTGATAAAACTTGAACTTTCTCGTACTTCGACTGCAGCTCTCATAGAGCAGGTTTTTATTTGATCATTTCTTTTCTATTTATTCTTTTATATACTATGTCCATTTAGAACAGGCGATCAAGGCGCTCCACAGCTTCATATTCTTTATAGCTTTAAACAAGTTTTGTCTACTTATTATATCTTCTAGTTCCTGTTTTACCATCCACTTACATAATCTCGTTAGATTAGTAACTGGTTGTTTTCGTACCTCCCGTGTGCATCAGATTTCCAAACCAAATTTCCTCATTTTGTGAAATTTTTAATGCTTCTTTTTTTTATTCAAAATACAACTGTTCCTTTTGTTCCAATTTTCCTTATAACTACTTCGTGGTTCGCATGCTCTGTCCATGTTATTCTCAGCATTCTTCTCTGTCAGGAAATGGTCCGGTACTCATTCCCATATCAGTGGATTGATATTATATAGATGTTCAGTATTTTTTCTTTATTTCTCACGAAATTAAATTTTTGAAAGCAATTCAACTTTATCCAAAAAAACAAAACAAAAAAAAAACAACAATTGTTTGACCTTAAATGATCTCATAAAGATTGATAGGTCGTTAAACATTAAACAAACAAACAAATTCTCACGGAATTTTTCTGTTTCTTAATATTAATTTACGTTCTTTTTTATATTAATTATTCCACCCTGTATTATTAATTATTATAAACTTAATACCTTTTCTTTTTGTTTTTTTACAGAGTGTTCCAATAACTTGGACCGATATTAAATGTGAATTAAGTTTAAGATCGGTCCAAGTTATTGGAAGACCCTTTACATTGAGATGATTATTACTAGGCATATTTAATTATTATTATTATTAGTCATCATTCGATCTATGGACACACTACCTACCAAGTTATTAAGGCAGGTCGTGTGTGTTGTTACGGCCACATTTTGAAGTTGCTATACATAGACAAAAGTACTTAATAAGACAATTATTAGCTGGGGTTTCAGGGATTCTTTCAATTGTTGTTTTGTTATTTTTATAATTTATTATTATTACCACTTATTATTCTTGTTTTCAAATTTTTCTATTTCAATTTCCAGGTCTTTGTATTTTGATTTTATTTGCAATTTCTTTTTTAAAAATTTGCTTCAATTTTTCTGTCTGTTGGATGGTATAATCCCTTAGAATTCTATTTTTTTATGTTCATAGTTTGCTTACACATTTTTGTTTGCATTGTCAGTTAAGTATTGCCCCACTCTAAATATAGAACATTATTAGATGGTCTATTCTTGGTAAAGAACCTGCATTTTTACATTATTATGTAATATTTTGAAAAAGTGAAAAGACTGCAAGAATAAAGCCTTCAGTTTCAGACTTTAATCCAGAAATAACCATCGATGAGTATTAACTTTATCAACATTGGGTTACGTTTGGAAATTGAACCTGCAGAGGTTTGTCTTGCCAGCGTTGTTTATTATTATTATTATTATTATTATTATTATTATTATTATTATTATTATTTTTTTTACTTCTTTTAAAAAATCTTCTTTTTATTTGATTGTTTTTATCACAAGTTTTTCTCTTAGGTCTTATTCTTCCGTTAAATATAGTTTTTGTTGCTCGTTGAAAATGAAACATTCTAATTTTACAAGTTTAAAAATCAAGTCTTTGGTCTAGTTTCTTTCATTCTCTCTACATCTTTGTCTTCTACCTAACAGATAAATTCGCATCCATAGTTTATATATTTAATTATCATAAAGATACCTAAAGAGTTAAAACTCGCAACTCTGCATAAAATTTCAAAATAAAACGGAAATCCGTGGAGTGATGCAAAAAATGAATAAATAAAATAAAATACAATAAAATAAAATAAATAAAAACAGAAAAAAATTAAAAATACCTCCATCATCCCGCCAAAAAATAAAAAAATAAAATAAAATAATAGAATAAAAAAAAAAATGTTTTGATATGAAAAGGCCTGACAAAATAAAGAAGAAAAGCGGCAAAAATTGCTAAAAACAAAGAAATTTGCCTTTTATTTTTATTTTTTTTTTTTGAGAAAAAATGCTTTCTGTTTTTAGTGGGTGGTGGTGGGGATCGAAAATTTTATTCAGGAATTCTTATTAATGTTACAGACGCTGTAAGCCAGTTTAATAAAAGCACAGCAAAAACAACGGCGAGATTTTGCGCAGAGGAAACTCAGCTAAACTAAAGTCTGTTTATGTGGGGGTAGGAGGGTGGATGTCGCAGAATGTATCAGGCAGCTGCCAGGGTATAAAACGAGCACATAACCAGGGGTTTGCATGCAGAGTCTGTGATAAGTAAAATCTTCACAAGAATGTGTTATGCATGCAAATGCTAATGCGGAATTGTTGGCTGCACATTTTAATAGCGCATACATGGGAAGTTTTCAGTCAGGCGAATAAAGAGAAGTGATTACGGCTTGAAATAACCGAGGAGTAGGAATCATCAATGATATGAATGTATGACGGCAAAAAAAGAAGTCTATATGCATATATATATATATATATATATATATATATATATATATATCACTTTCTTTATCTCTTTCACACACACAGACACACACACACGCGCGCACACACGCACACAAACAATCACATCTAAATCGATATCTTCTCGATAGAGGTTGGAATCTGAACACTGATAACTAGTCATTCTCATCCTGATTTTCAAGGCATTACGCATTTGGAGGATTGGTTCGACTAACCCCCATTATTTGACCGTGTGCTGAATTTTCTTTTTAATCATTTCAACCCCATTCAAGGCAGTAAATCTACTAAGATACAAGAGGGTTACTGAGTGTGAAAGAATAAGAAAAAAAGAGAAAAATAGGCGAGACTAGGCGTAAAAGGTTATTAGAATAAAGTTTTTTTTTTATTTTGTCACGTGTTCTATGTCTTTTAAGGCTTATGCTAATTTTAGGTTTTAGCCGTAATTTTATCAATAAATTTGTTCCTCGTTAATTCCTCCTTAACCACTTCACCCTGATGATCCGATGTGGTGAAACCTAGGTAGGTAATACCTGTCTCATTAGGATTTATTTATTTTACTTTTGCTCTACTAAGCGTATTGAGCACTCTTCTTTTTAACTTATTATTCGCTGGATTTTCTCTTTGTACCAGAAAGTTAAGGTACTGGACGATTTCTTTCAACCTGTTCGGAGGTTTCTGGTTTTTACATTTCAAAATTTTTTCCTCGGATGCCAATTTGTTTGAAAATTTCTGTCAGGTTTCTTCACCCACCAAGCTTATATATATATATATATATATATATATATATATATATATATAACCTAGGTGGGTGAAAACCTGGACAACACAATTTTCAAACAAATTGGCATCCGAGGAAAAAATTCGAATCTATCTATCTATCTATCTATCTATCTATCTATCTATATATATATATATATATAGGCAGCAATGCTTTTTTATGCAAATTTCGTTGAAAACGACTGATAAGGTGCTGTGGTTGAGTTTTATATAATTTCTAATATGTTCGTATAGTTGTTTTCTTTTCGGGGCATAAATTATATCAAAATTGTCCGAATGTTTTCCAATCACTTTCAGTTGTACTTTTAGCCATTATCAAGGATGAATTTTATTTTACTTTTAACTGAATATATATATATATATGGATTGTTTTATGTATATATCTGAAGTTATAGGAATATGTTATTTTCGAAACACGGTCAGCACATTGACTCTATCCGTGACATACCCGTTGCTAATACGAATATAATAGCATCATCGACATGTACAAAAAGGATAAAAATAATGGAAGCATCATTAATAAAAAGGTTATTTCTATTTAAACATGTTTTGTTGAATAATATATACATATTGTGTCTTCTTATTTTTCTTAGAAAAAGTTGAAATTATTGGGTTAATAAAAACTACATACCTTACCAACAAACTAACTAAACATCTTGAAAAGATCAATATAAATCTATGCAGACACAATATGTCTATATTATTCAAGAAAACTGTACATGTGTCTGTGTGTATTTGTTATCTTTCATCTAAATATATAAGATGGTTTTGTCATACATGACACCTACGAGAAAATAATTCCTTTACAGTAAGAAATGAAATTATATTCATATTAGCTAGTGTTTATGTTAGGTTACTGAGCGGACACTCACTCAGGCAAACAGAAAAGTGATTTTGGAAGAGTCTTAACTTGTCCGATTTTATCAAATATAACCTTCATTATCAAATTCCCGACAAGTTTTTTCTACCATCTTATTGTTTCTCTTTTGTTATCTCAATTCGTTTTCTATTTTACGACCGTTAAGTCACCAGCTGAGATCAGAAAGTAAAGGCTCATTGGAATGTTGAAGTAAGCGACCTTGGTCTCTCTTATCGCAAATTCCATGTCTGCAAAATGTAACTTGGTGTGCACTTTGATTAATCTTGCTAAACCAATACAAGCTGAATATACTAATTAACACTTACACTGATTGTTACAGCATTGTTGCCTGGCCGTGATGGCCCGTTTTGTGAAAAATAGGAAATTATCATTCACTGGAATTACATAACTATAAAGATGCTAACGGTGATATATTATGGGTGCCGGCATTTTGGTTTCGATCTGATACTTTGTAGGAATTTCAACTGCCTCTTCCTGATGTTAAGTATAAGTTTCCTTTTTGTTTCCATTTTCTCCAAAACCTCATCCTTGCTCACATGTTCGGTTCATGGCATCCGCAGCATCCTTCTGTAGAACCACATTTCTGTTGTTTTAAGTCTCTTTTTCATTTTTGAGGTGATCGTCCGGCATTCGCTATCATAAAGGAGGACAGATATCACATAAGAGTTCCGTACGCTTTTCTTTGTTTCCAACGAATTTTTCCTGTTTCATAATACTCTGCTTAGCGTTTGGAATGCATATTTGGCCATTCCCAATAAATCTTCGGATCTCATGTCGCACGTTCCGTCCTCTGTTAGAACACTTCCCAGATATTTAAATTTTTGTACTTTGTTGATTTTAATATCCCCGAAAAGTTTACACGTCTGAAAAGTTGTTTGTCGTAGATGCGTGGCTAATATCCTCAACATATATAAAAGTCTTCTCTCTCCGACTATCTATCTATCTATCTATCTATCTATCTATCTATCTATCTATCTATCTATCTATCTATCTATCTATTATACACCATGAATCTATCTATCTATCTATCTATCTATCTATCTATCTATCTATCTATCTATCTATATTTTATACACCATGAATCTATCTATCTATCTATCTATCTATCTATCTATCTATCTATCTATCTATCTATCTATCTATCTTTTATACACGATAAATCTATCTATCTATCTATCTATCTATCTATCTATCTATCTATCTATCTATCTATCTATCTATCTATCATATATGTGCGCATACATGGATGTTTATGTATGTTGTGTAACATGAGTGTGTGTGTGGGGAGACTGACAAAAGAAAACTTTTATGATTAAAAAAATTCATCTAATCACCGTAGTGAACGAAAGAAAATAATCATCTTGAATACATTTACAAGGTAAACGCAAATCATGATTAAGCAAGTCGACGGATTAAAATGCATTACGGAGAGCATAATAGAAAATAATCAACTAATCAGCATGATACGAAGATGACAAAAAAAAAAAAAAAAAAAGAAAGAAAGAAAGAAAAAAAAAAGAAACGTAATGGAACTCTTTTCATTACGGATGTTAATTCCATGAAAAAAAAAATTAAATATATAAGAGATATATGATAGAATTAGACAAAAGGAATCTGATCAGAGACTAAGCTGAAAATACCGACATTGTTAGCTGCCAGAAATCATCACCATGATCATGATGATCATGAAGATCATGATCATAATTATGATCAAGATCATGATCATCATCAGCAGCAACAGGAAAGAGTGAATCGAAATAAAATAAAGCAAATCAGGTTAATTCACATTCTTGCAGAATAACGTTGAAGATGTAAATTAAGTGGGGTGGCACGGATCATAGTAGGTCATGTTTTATTCACTGAAGCGCATACATAGTCTGCGGTTATTGTAGTTTTTACAAGATCAAAGACGTGATTTTTGGATTTCGTTGGCTGATTTTACAATATGTCCAAACTTTTGATTATTAATGTCAAAAACAATTTTTTTTAACTTCTTTTGAAAATAATTCGTTTATATTTGAATCTAGAGACATTTACTGATATTTTGTCTTACGGCGAAAAGCATATACGGCAAAGTTTTCTACGACGAAAATTCCTGAGGCGAGTTTTGAGGAGCGTGGAACAATCTCTTAAGTGCTGGTGTCCCCAGGTCTACCCGGGGTGGTCCCATCTATGGGTAAATAGTTAACCCCCAAACTGGGGTCAAAACACTAATAATGTGGAAAAATAAGCTTTAATACTATCAATACATTTTTGAAAAAATATTATCAGCAATACATTATTATTAGAAATACATTTTCTAAAAAAAATATTACCAGGAATACATTAAAAAAAAAAAACAAAACAAAAAACAAACAATTACCAGTAATAAAAAAACCTTACCAGTAATAAAAATCTTGTCGGTATTAAATAACCCATTTTAATGACATATGGTGGCCGTTAAGTATAACTCAAGGCTTCAATGTTAAAATAAAACAGTATTTAATTAAAACCGCAAATAAATACTTAACAAAAACAAAGAAGTAAGAGACAATCAAAGATAATTAACCATTTCAGTGAATACCTTGTTAGTAACGCGGCTCGGCTTAACGTCCGGTAAATCCTAAATCAAAACCCAAAACATCGACGCACAATAATTCACACTAATTCGACTGGATAGTTCCACTCAATAGTCACTCAATAATCACTGCAGTCAGTAGCCTGACACCGCTATTTATACACCTGGCGGAAAACATATATTCGTAAGTCCGGAGAGTCACGCTCGAACCTCGGTGTCGGTAGTTACTCATTTTCTTCCTATATGACACCAATTGAGGTTGATATGCCGTAAAACAAACCAAACCAGACCAAATCAAAATACACGTCGGTTCCGTGTTTATTTTTCATTTGTCCCAGCAGAGAAGCAACAAATCTATTAATCCGGTAATGCCTACTCTAAAATCCAGAATTAATCATAAACAATTAAAAATAATTAATACAGTCTTAATTATAGGTCTCTAAAATTTTCTTTAAAAATCAGTGAACATTTATTTTATAAAAAATCAATACTAAATGGTTTATAGAAAAATCCGGTATTAGTAAAAGGTTTCTACAAAATAAATTCATTAATACTTATGGTTACAAAAATGGGACGTTGATCATTAATGGGATAAAATGAAAAGTTACGGAAACAAAAGAATAGCTAATTTCGCAAGTCATTATAAAATTTTTTGTTCATCACGGCATACATGCTTGACTTGTTTCTTTATGGCTAATCAACCTTTTGCAGATTTTGCAGAAAATATTTTTAGATCATAAAGAAGATAATAATGATTTATTGATAAAAAATCTTAGTAATTAACTCATAGCTGGGAAGAGAAACGGTGGATACATGCCTTTTCCAAGGGTATTTGCGCGTAAGTAAATACAACGAACCCGACTGGAATTGAAACTCGGCTCTCCGATTTCACATTACAGATCGTTACCCATTACACCACCGTCATATCAAAGCTTACTGAACCTAGTATTCGCAATCGGTCATCCATCTAAGTCCTGACAAGGCTCGATGTTGCTTAACTTCGTTGATCGCCCGAAGACCAGTGTTTCAACGTGATATGACTGCAACTGGGTGCTCGATAAATGTAGCTTTTATAAAAAATTGTTCCATGCCATATGTATTTATACTTTGCACGAATATATATATATATATATATATATATATATATTCAGAATATTGCAATAGTTTTCGTTCTGGGCATGAACACCGATAATATTAATTTCCGATTGAAATGGTTTCTCGATAAAAATATAATCTTATTCTAGACCTGGTTATGTCTCATTGGATCAAAGTGTCAATAAGTAAAAAATATGGATGGTCGCTGGTATTTAAGTATGTCTGCCTGCTAGGGTGGCTAGTTAATCCCTTTTGCAGACGCCTGCTCAGACACATTTGTGTTATTTTAATACCAAGAGAACCAACTTTTGGTTTATACTAACACTATGTTCTAGTGAACATTAGTTACAGTTTATGGAAGACAGCGTATAATTTTGTATGATTGAATACGCTCAAAGCCTCCGTCACGATGACTTGTTGATAGCACAACAATCAACAGCTTCCGAATACTCGTTTACCCAATTTCTCTCACAATTTCACTTGGTATGGTTTTCAGGTTGATATGAAAAATCGACTGACCGAGATTCGAACGTGGTTTCTCATGGTCAGAATGGTAACGTTCGGCCACGCAGGGATGTAGCTAATATTATTTTCATTATCGGATTCTTAAAGTTTTAAAAATTGAAAATGATTTAAAAAGGACATTAAATGTCCATGCCGGGTCTGTAATACGCATTAGCAAAACTTCACCAAAGAGAAAGAAACATTAATTTACAAAGCAGAAAGGAAGACTATTCTCTTCCCCCAACCATGGCTATATACTTGTAAAATATATGTAGCACTCGACTGATATATTTAACGATAGGCCACTGCTCGCAAGAACCAAGCGATCAAACGCCGGTATCGTACTGATGTAACTGCATTTAAAGGCATGATAGGCAAGATAGAATAAAGTGAACTTAACGGGGCAATAAACGCCATCTTGCTAGTGTCAAAGATAAACAAAACAAACCACCGCGTGCAGATTTCATTTGCCAACATATAATCAACCCAATCATCTGAGTTTGACTTGACTATAAATCATCGTCTTTTACAAAAAGGCCTAGGGTTTTGTTATTATTTACCTGAAATGTCACAGCCTACCTTGTCAGAAAGTTATTTGTCTTGTTCTTTTTCGTCCTGAACATTGAAAGTTTTGAGAAAGTAGATGAACCTCTTATGGTTTCCTTGATGTTTTTTTTTTCCTGATTAAAGTATAAAATAGCGCATAAAGCAAGGAATTATGAACGAACAGAAGACAGTTGATGTTTAGAGAAAAATAACAAGTGTCCAGAAAACAAACAAACAAAAACAATTCAATAACAAGCAAAAATATTCGTCCAGAAAACAACAAATCAATTTGGCGTTATGTTAGCCATGTTAAGAAGGGTTTTCTTTTAAAAGATGAAAGATTAAAAAAAAAAAAAAGAAAAAAAGTTCTGAACCGGCATTGGGTTCAACGTCATCTATTAGCCCTGTTGGGTGTGCTAATAACTAACTAGCGACACGAGCAATGAAAGGGTGTCATTGCCCGCGGCCAGACTCGACTCGAACACCTTTAAATACGAAATGTTAAACGCAACTCATGAATATTTATGAAAAATACCGGCGAATCAATTAGCTGTTTTTATTTGCTTTTTTTTTTCTTTTCTCGTCGAACAAGTCGAGTTTGAGCATTTGTTATAAAGGCAATTACAAAGAGAAAGTTATTACTGAACGGTCACGAGGGCCGTGGAGAAAGAAAATCAAGACAAATATGTAAGTATCACGTCGTTTGCGATAGGATGCTTTAATCTCAGGGGGTACGCTAACGTGTTCAATGAAAATTGGGTCATGCATAAAAACACACCTCTGTCCCAGCATCACATCACCGACAAAAATAATTCCAGCTATGTGGTGGGACATTTCATGCACATACATTTACATAGCTCAGCGCATAGAGTTATTCGACGACAAATCCCAAAGTCTTCGAGTCGAGGTGAGATTTTCTCGGAGGCTACCGATAATAATAATAATAATAATAATAATAAAAATAAAAAATCTTGATTCGCTGTAAAGGTTTAGGCATTTAATCATCCTTAGTGACCCCTGGTACGCATTGAATCAATTCTGGTGGTCTCTTCATCGACATATTTATCGCCAGCGTCCAAATTTGATTTTGCAGGTTTAACGAATTAATTAATAAAACTAATAGCTGGGTCAGTGCATGGAGACCCCCCGTGTCCGTTCGCTGACGGATATAGATAAATCATAGGATAAACAAAGGCGCACAGCTAATTCTGCTTTTTCAAGTTGAAAACTCGATGTTTCGGTCTGACATAGCACCGGAAGTTTTAGCAATTCGCCTTGTTATATTGACATTTGGCGGCGTGGACAATTTGCTTCGTATATTTGTCTGTGAATTTGATGCAGATATGAAAACACGACATTTTTATTAGTCATAGTTTGCATTTTCTCAAGCAGCAATTATACTTTTCAGCTGGGAGCAAAATTCCCCTCCTCGTATAACAGATGTCACCACAACACTAAATCATATCGGACACATGCACATGTACGTATACACACACACAAATACACATATACATTAAATACATATATATGAATAGAGATGCATCTATACATATATTTTGCCACACACACACACACACGCACATATATATATATATATATATATATATATATATATATATATATATATATATATATATATATATATATACAAAGTAAAGGCAAAAAGTCGCGCAACGTAGGAATACTTTATTAAAGGTATAATTATTCAGGAACATTTTCTAGTTATTTAATTGTTATATGCGCTGTTCAAAATCCTTTCTTTTTCAAAACAAAATTCAATTCTGTGCCTGCATGATTCCTGAATGTTGATGCAATCGTCAGGCCGGCCTGACGATTGTATTCAGCTGGAAACAGCCTGTCGCCTCTTAGTGTTGAATTTAATGTTCACTTTATATTCATATATTCATATATATATATATATATATATATATATATATATATATATATATATATATATATATATTCAAACATATAAATTGCGTCTAGAAATTATATGCAAGTTATGAATTGGTATAAAGAGTTGCGTATTTAATGTTAAAAGTCCTATTATGATGTTGTTTAGATTCTACTCAATATTATTAACTTAGATATATAGTGATAGAGAAAACTATTGTTTTTGGCTGGAAAAAATTTTACTAACTTAACAAAACAGACTAATTTGACTGTCAGTAGTTTATTTGCAACTATTCATTTTGATACTTTTACATTATTATACCTTGTAAAACTAATGTAAAAAAATAATATGAAAAGATTTTAGAACAAATTCGTCAATTTCTTAAAGGAAAAACATAAAAAATCTTATTTAAAAAATAAAAGATATATTAACAAAAAATAATAAAAACCTCCTAAAATTTATTGCACAGATGCTTCTTTCTTTTCAATAACTCTTAGCAGCCTATTGTCAACATCTGATGTTAGATTTGCAATTTTAGCGGCTGGTAAGTTGTTTGCAGCAACTTTAACTGCCTCCCAGAGGTCACACTTGCTGTTGAATTGCCTTCCATTAGAATAAATATCTTTCCACAGGTTCTCAATGGGATTCAAGTCACAGCAAACCCCTTTTCTTTCAACCAGGATTTAGTAAACTTTGATACATGACGGTGCGTTGTCTTGCATAAAGATCATAGATCTACGCTTGGCTAAAGACTGGTTATCAAGCCATTCAAAGAAATATTGCTCTAGAAAATCACAGTAACTTTTGGAATTCATTTTAACCCCGTCTTTCAGTTTAAATGGCCCCACGAGCTCATTACCAATAATCCCAGCCCATATCATGATCATACCGCCGCCTTGTTGGCGTTTAAAAATTTTTCTTGAGTCATGTTGCTTGCAAACCCTTCCTCGAGCCTATCCATCGGGCCCATCGAGGGTGATCCTTGATTCGTCTGTAAAAAATCAGTTTTCATGTATTTTTTTGCCAACTGCAATCTTCTTTCCTTATGTTTTTTTTTTGTTAAAATAGGTTTCTTTATTTGATTTTTACATCAGCAAACTTCCTTAATGCTTCACACCTTGTTTCCCTTGACACCATAGGAGCTCCAGCGGCCTCAAATATGAACGCACATGACGCATTTGGGTTTCTTATTAATTCTCTTCGGATATGTGATAGATCTCGCTTTGTTAAATTACTGAATTCAGCCTGAGACCTTTTTTTCTTGGATGAATTCCCATTTGACATATTTTCTTGATTGTTCGATGATCCCTTTTCAAATCCTTAGAAATTTGAAGCGAATTTGCTAATTTCTTTGATTATATAGGTCTTTCCATTCATTGTTAGTTCTTTTTTACGAGCCATAATACTAAATTCTAGTTCTTGCAAATAATCTCTTGACACTGCAATTTGTTATAATTACTGAAAAAATACTAAATACCAATCTGAAATTGAAAATTGGGACTTAATTGCTTTCATGCTTACTCGCTTTACATAATAGTACAAATTATTTCATTGGATAACACATATCTATGAATTTTACATAAGATATTAGACAATACCTCTTTTGCATATAATCTCTAGACGCAGTTTATTATTAAATAAAGGATACAATGAATGTCTATTATGTTTGATTGTGAGCCGTTCTAAACTTCGTATGGTTGCTTTCATTTCGGGTGAAAATAAAGACAAAAAATGTCCAACATCTGGATATTTATTTTATTATGCTAATTCTTTCACACCAAGTAACCCCTTGAATCTTAGTGGCTTTATTGCCTTGCATGGGATAAACTCGATTCAAAAATAGTATCCTAACACCAGATTTTCTAAAAGACAGATTTTCACGAATATATATATATATATATATATATATATATATATATATATATATATATATATATATATTAGTGGAAAATATATACATATGAAAAATATATAAAAAAATCCCATACATGTATATTTTCAGAAAAAAAAAGAAAGAACTCAATATAAGATATATAATCCGGTGTTTTTACGATTCCTTATGGAATATTAGTGTTTAAGTTTTTATTATATATATATATATATATATATATATATATATATTTTATATTTAAAAAGAAAGAACAGTAAGATAAAATCTTATAGATATTTTTATTTTACAAAATAGTGCTCAATGCAAATTTACAGAGCATTACTATTATAAATTAATTGATTTAAAATATGTTTTTTTTCGCTACACAGTTCTAACCATGTTTCAAAAATGGAAGCTGAAAGCTCCGAATTTAATTTTGTAATTAAATTAAAGACATTAGTTCCATTTCATCCTCAAGCGAATTTTGGAGGCTCCAAAATTCGCAAACATGGTTAGAACTGTGTAGCGAAAAAAATTAAATAAATTAATTTATAATATATATATATATATATATATATACAGTCCCCTGCAAAAGTATTGGAACTGCAAGGCTAGTTGCTTTATTTTTGTTGTTCACTGAAGACATTTAGGTTTAAGATCCTTTGATCTTAAACTCAAATGAAATGAATTAAACTCAAATGAATTAGCCATGTCGTTTCAATACTTTTGGAGAGTACTGTATATACACTCTTGTGCAAATTAGTTGAAACAAAACGAATAATTCCGTTATTATATATTTTCGTATTTTTCAAATGAAACATGACCCAGTGCACATGTTAGTACTTCGTATGTCCATTCCACGAAGTCTGTCCTTGCAGATTGACCACAGATTCTCGATTGGTTTTAAATCAGGAGAGTTTCCAAACCAGTCGATAGTACTTTTATTTGCTCACTAGCAGGGTTTTTCATTGTGTTCGTGCAGCCTTACAATTTTTGTATGCTTCCTTGGAGTAACGTCCATCGCAGACAATGGCTGTAGAACAACTAATCGACAGTCGACACAATATATGGTCTGAACGTGATGAAAATCTGATGCTATCACGGATGACGCAATATTTTTCAAGGCCAAATAAATTTCATCATAGACCCCGAAAATAGATTCATATTATTGCACACCACTGCAAATGACCTAATCTGAGTAAAAATAGAAATCGATTAGAACCTGTAACTCCAGTGGCTCTAAAACTGACCGTATGGTGAAAGAAAGGAAACTAAAGAAGTTGTCTCAATTAATTTATACAAGTGTGCATAGTCACAAAATGAAAGACCCAAGTGCCACTTAAGGTAGCGGGTTACTGAGTGAATTTCTTGTATGAATGTAAGAAGAGCAAAGTAAGTGGAGAATATATAGGATAGATTTTATTTTAAAATTATTTATTTTTAAATATCTTATTTAATAGTTAAAATATTTAATCCTTGAAAATGACTAAATGTATAGCCGAAAATGCACGGATAAAAAGAACATTCGGATAGTTTTGATATAATTTATCATCCGAAAAGAAAAAAGTTGTCATTACTTATGAGGGATACAAATTTTTATTTTTCGATAATAACGATATCGCCTCCTTTATCGAATGGGGTTATAACAATGTTTTTGTTTATGGACAGGTTTTTATCTCCTGGGTAGTGTAGTCTCGAGAGTATTTCTTATGAAGGATGCTAATATGTCATGTATGAAACCTTTTGTCATAATCAGTGTCGTTGAAATTGTGATTCTTTGTTAAGTTAGTGATTGTGTCATATTTAGTCGCAGGTGCGTTTGGTGAAGATATTTGTATTCCGTAATACTTTAAAAGTACTGCGAGGAACGACTTTTTCCGCGATGCAATTTAGTAAGAAATACCTTCTGTTACGTAGGGACTAATTGGATAGTAGAATTTTTTTTTTGTGGAAATATAATGCCGTTTATATATATATATATATATATATATATATATATATATATATATATAATATATAATTGTTGATGTGAGTTTGTGACCCTGGGTTTCACGCGATCGTCAGACAAACTCATATCAACGCATATAAATATGCTAGCTCTATCACTGATATTGAGCGCTTTCTAATAAGTACCGCTCATATATAATATATAAATAATATATATTGAATTGCATATATATATATATATATATATATATATATATATATTGTTGTGGTACGATCCACCTAATTTACATATTGGAGTACCGACCATATAAATATGGTTGGTACCGAGAAGTGAAGGGAAGAACAAGAGATCCAATCCAGAGACTCTGCCCGACTGCGATTAAGTCAACCCATTCTACAGGAACAGTCTTCCCAAGAATATACCAAGACTAACTGTAAATATTGTGTACCTTTTCCTTGTTTCAATACATTTTGTTTACGTACATTTTGTGTTGTATTATTATTATTCCATGCTTATCCAAGCTTCAACATATATATATACATATTATATATATACATACATATATACATACATTTTATATATATATATATATATATATATATATATATATATATATATATATATATATATAACGTATCTGTCGGCGAACAAGACGAACTTTTAACCTTAAAGTAGGGGTCCATCTTGTACCCCAGGTATAAAATGTGAACCTTAAATCCAGTGGTGAGTTAATTGAAAATATCTCGCCTCCTTTTTTCGATGATATCGAACAAAAACACAACTGGATGTGTGTCTCAACAAGCCGTTTAAAGATCGCATTCGTGAACAGTACAACGAGTGGAAGGTTTAGCGTGGAAATGGTATTCATGCTGCCATAATAGACTATTGAAAACATCGGACCCCCTCAAGTGGTATTCTTGATTATGGTAGTTAAGTGACAATATCTCCCCACCGTTTTTTCATTAGAATTTGTGTGAAAAGAAAGTATATACTTACTGAATTTATTTAAATCAATTCCATATAATACATTTTTAAATACGATTTGTGTGGGTGAGGTCATCTTATTCGGTGGTTATCGACTGAAACCTACAAAAGTGAAAATTTGGGTGTCGACTTATACACCCAGTTGCCTTGTACGCCAGCATATATATGTACGTGTGTGCGTGAACTACTTACATGCATATCTATTTTCACATAAATATTTACGAATATTTGAGTGCACTTTTATTTATATACTATTATATAAACAATAATAGACACAACACACACACATGCATACACATACACACACAAACACCCTCTAATATATATATATATTTATATATATCAGGTCATCACATAAGTTCTGTCCGAATTTTGAATAAAGAAAACAAATGACCAAATGTTACATTTAATTACAGATTCAATCAACAATGTATTTTCCCTGATTATCTATGACTTCCTTCTATCTATTGACAAGCTTACTAATTCCATTACTGTAAAATTCTTTTGGCTTTGATACGAAGAACTCACAAATGTCAGTTTTAACCTCTTCCTGTGTTATAAAAGGTGTTTCTTCCAAATGATTCTGTAAGCTACGAAACAAATGGTAGTCTGAAGGAGCAAGATCGGGAGAATAAGGTGGGTGAGGAATTTTCTCCCAACCAAGTTCTTCGATCTTTTGTGACGTGATTCTTGCTGTGTGGGGTCGCGCATTGTCCTGATGAAACATCACCCTTTTTCGATTCACGAGAGCAGGTCTTTTTTTCTTCAAAGCTTGGTTCAAACGCTCTAATTGCTGACAGTATATTTGAGCATTAATTGTTGCATTAGGTGGTAAGAATTCAAAGTGGATTATTCCTTGGCGATCCCACCAGATTGAAAGAAGAACCTTTTGCCCATGAAGTTACCTTCTCGGCTGTGGCTGGGGTCCTTCCCTTTACCAAAGCCACTGTCTACGACGCTTAACATTTCGATAAAGGTCCATTTTTCGTCGCCAGTCACAAGTCTATCCAAAAAAGGTGAAACAAGTTGGCGAGAATGAGAGAAGAGCAGATGTCAACTCGGGATTTGAGGTTGTTTTCAGACAATTCATGAGGCACCCATTTTCCAAGTTTAGGAACTTTTTCAAAGTTGTTGAAGATGACGATGAACAGTTGTATGGTTTGAACTGAGAACCACTGCCAATTTCTCACCTGATAAAGCAGGATTTTCTTCAAGGGCTGCTTCAAGAAGCTTTTCATCAAACTCAACTGGACGTCCGGTTCGATCTTCATCTTCAAGGGTGAAATCTCCGCCTCTGAATTTTGCAAACCATCTTCTGCAAGTTCTTTCATTCACACATTCCTCTTCATAAACTGAGTGAATGTTTCTAGCCGTTTTGGCTGCTGAGTTTCCTTTCTTGAACTCATAAAGCATTATGTGCCTCAAATGATTCTTGGGTAGTTCCATGTTAGCAGGGTTTTAATCAAACAAAATTTAATTTTATTGTTCTCTGAAATAAAATTTGATCAGTTTAAATGCATCTAAATATAAAAATAATGTTCAGCTCCATTAGACATTATAAAATACTCTTTAAATTTCGTTCATTTTAACAAAAAGTTAAAATTCGGACAGAACTTATGGTATGACCTGATATATATATATATATATATATACAGTGCTGTTCGGTATTTTTACTAAATGTTCTCTTCTCCGATGAAACGAAAATTGGGCTAAATTCAAAGGATAAGCGATCTAAAATTCGAAGAAGAAGCTTTGAAAGTTCTTTGAATTTAGCAGTAAGTACTGTCAAGCATCCGTTCAGTATAATGTTCTGGGGATGCTTTTCTTTTCATGAAACTGGTTTCTTAAAACCTTTTGAAAAGACCCTCAGGAGCGAGCAGTACAAGAAAATTTAATAGCTTTGTCTGCTCCCTTCTGCTGAAATGGTGCAAATCGCAGGATAATGCTCCCTGTCACAAATCAAAATTGATGAAGGAATACTTTGATGAGAAGCAAGTGAGTGTTATGACATGGCCTCCCCAATCTCCTGACCTCAACCCCATAAAAAACTTATGGAGCATTATAAAGTACAGGCTCTCGAGAAAGCAATTGAACAACAAAGAGGATTTGATTGTGAATTTCATATCCTAATGGAATTCAATGCTTGGAGATGAGATTTTCCAGAACCTAATCAAGTCAATGCCAAAAAAGGTTGAAAAAGTTATTCAAAATAAAGGAGGACCCATAGATTAATAAATATTTCGAACTATATTACCTATTATAAATAAATTATACCTCTATTATTCTTTATTTAAAGCTGTTCAGTTATGTTTCTATTGATTACGAGTTGCAAGAAAATAAGTGAGTCACTTTTTTTTCCCCTAAATCCCATTTATATCCAAAATTATAATTATCAATAGAATACCTTAGGGTGAGTAAACTTTTTTACTAGGTAGTCAGGAAGGGTTTTTTATATTAGTAAGATAAAAAATTCGTTTGACCCCAAAAACAATAGGCGAAAAAAATTTTAAGTAAAAAAAATCAGGTGAGTCACTTTTATCGAACAGCACTGTATACACACACACACACACACACACACACACACACACACACACACACACACACACACACACATATATATATATATATATATATATATATATATATATAAATAATTATTTATTTAAAAATATGATTCCATTCATATTTTTAAATAAATAATTATATTTATGCTCTGTATCAAGCACTATTTTTTAAAAAATAATAAAAAAAATACTAAAGAACTTTGGATTATTTACCTAACGAGTTCTTTCCTATTTTCTATATATTTTCACACACACACACACACACACACACACACACACATATATATATATATATATATATATATATATATATATATATATATATATATTTGGGATGAATTTACCGAAGGAACGAAATAATAGTACGGCTGACATGGGTGGAGTTATTGTCATTTTTCTTCAGCTCTACTTGCCATGTCAACAACAAGTCATGACAACCAGTCGTGTGACTGGGTGCGTGAAAATTCGTATTTATGTCTTTGTAATGAGCATTAGAGCGAAATTTTGTTGTTTCTTCTCGTTTTTCATCAGCGAGGCAAAAATATCACCCGAAGGGGCCTTAATCAAGTAGTGAGTTTGATAAGATTTTTGATTTTTTTTCTTCTCCCCAAACGTTACAAACCTTTAACTAAAACGGAAAAAAACCCCGAAAAATAGAAATGATTTTTGCGTGCGTTATTCAAACATTATAAAACATCCCTCAGTTGTTATTCATTCCCGCAGACAATTTTACCTGCTTTCGCGAGCGAAGCTCGGTGTAACGAAAATTACTCGTCAGGCTTTTATGGCACGAACCTTTGCATCAGCAGTCGATAGGAATCATGAAATATTCAAATCAACTACAAAGAGACATGGATTAATCAGTTTTTGGCTGCGAAAAGGAAATGGTTGACTTTTTTTACTGCTTCTTTTGTTTCCAATTCAGATCCTGTTATTGCAAGTTTCTCTTCCCTTACCCCAAAGATACCCGTTCTTTTAATGTCTCCGAAATATTTTCCGCCTGAAAAAAAATTGCATATCTTCATATCTTTCCTGATAATGCTGCTCAGCTATCATTTTGTGAAAAGAAGGAGGCTAAAAAAAAAAAAAAGAAATCACAAAAATTACAAAAAAGATAGAAAAAAAAAATAAAAGTCAGAAACAAACCCAAAACAAAAGATCGATGGAAGGTCAATTAATCGTTATTTTTCGTAACAACTTATTTCACAAATGTTCGCTGCAAAAGGTTAGGGAAAGCAGTAAGTGCAAAAATACGTAAAAGGCAAAATAGATAAAGAAATAAATATACAAAAGTAAATGCTGAAAAAACTTATGTAAAAAAATAGAAGAGTTTGTAGATAGAGAAAATTTGTAATGCTCATTTTTTTTTCTGAAATACTTGGACGAATCCATTTAAAACGAAATTTTTCGTGTCTATATATCCCTTAGAATTAATCTATCTATCTATCTATCTATCTATCTATCTATCTATCTATCACAGCGTCTTCATATGTCGGTATGAATCTATTTGGTTTCAAATGTCACTCCTAGTCTCATGACCGATAATAGAAAATTACGTTAAAAGTCAGCGATATACATGCTTATTTAACGTGTCGACAGCCATCATATATGTATGTATGTATATATCACTGCTTGTTTATATGCATGTATTTGAATTCATCTATTACAGACTATTCATATCTATCTATCTATCTATCTATCTATCTATCTATCTTAGTTCATCTGCATATATGTATAGATCGGTTTCATGGCTGCTAACTTTGTATCAGAGGCTTTAAATTTTGTCCAGCTTAAAGAGCCACCTCTCCGTTCAAAACCCAACTAAATATTACAAGGATATAGATGGTAGCCACCATATATGTTTGAGCGTGTGGTTAGTGCGTTAGCTTTCAGCTTTGATCCCCTGACTTCATAAATTTAAGTCTAGTACTAGTTTGGCAATTAGGTCTCATTATTGAATGTTACAATACAGAAGCTGGAATGAATTATTTGGGTTTTCAACTTGAAATTGGTCAACTAAGCCAGTCTAGGAGATGGTATTTAATCACAGTGAACAAAGAAAATTGCTTCAGTAGTCGAAGTCGCTATTCCAGAAGAATTTAGCATGAAAGTGAATGATCGGAAAAAAAAAAATCTCTGAACCTTGTAAGAGAACAAAATAAGATTGTAGAATATGAATGTGTTAATTGATCTCATCATTGATGAATGCACATGAAATAGTTCATAAAAGCCTTGTGGTGAGATTAGAAAACATGGAAAAATACGTAGAAGTTTTAAAAGAAATAAGGAAATATACCTGGCAATACCTCATAAATAATTGACTACTCCATTTTCATTGCGTAAAAAAACAAAAGACATCCGCTACATGTTTTCAATGAGAAAATAAATAAAACAAAGAAAGGGAAGATATTGGGTTGGTGCATAATTATCAGGCATTTTTTAAACAATATTTATTATGAAAAAAAGAAACATAGCAATTCAACAATAATATTTCTAAATGATTATTCCGGAGCGTATGATTATCGACACACATTTTTATAACCTGAAAATAAAATAATATTTTTTATTAAAAAAGTAAGCAAAACAACAATTTTTATTAAATAAGTCGCCTACAAAAACGGCTGATAATTATGCATCAACCCAACAGTAATTTTTAACGGCTGCTCCAGTGAAATGGAAAATCTTTTCGCTTGTACCCACTTCTGAAAATAACAATCAGCATTCATTGCTATTGCAATATTTTCTTAAAGATTTTAAGCTCAAATATTTAACCATGTGATAGGGGAGTTTCTACGGATATTTTATTGTCGTAGAACACGCCATGAGCTGATTCAGTCATTAACTTAGGAATTAAGATTCATAAGTAAATTCAAATAGGAAAACCGTGAAATTAGTCAAAAAATAATTGTTGCAAAAAAGAAAAAAAAGAAGGGAATCCACGCTAAAGATTGGATATATCATCCTAACATATCTTTTTTTAAAATATAAGAATAACACACATACGCGCAAGCACGCATGTAGATCAAGACCTTGCTGAAGAGCTACGAAAATTATGAAACATGAGAATAAAAGTGGTGCTCATAATCATTAAAACCCATTTTTAAAAAAAGCCGTTTTCGAACAGCTCAGACAATTCTAGATGTAAAAAAGTATTTAAATAATGACGCCTGTCTTCGGTATGACGATAAACTACATCCATGTACTGGGTAACATGATAAACTACATCTGACAGAAAGTCCTCTGATTAGGAGGTTTTGACAAGCGTGGAACCACCTCTTAATTGCTGGTGTTCCAAAGACCACCCTGACACAGGATGGTAGCACCTGTTAGGGTCCCAGGTATGGCCAAATAGTTAAAGCCTAAACTGGAGTCAAAACGTGTAAAAATAGGTTTTAATACCAGCAATAGATTTTTTGAAGAAAAAAATTTATTACCAGCAATAATTTTTTGTAAAAAAGTATTACCAGCAATACTTTTTTGGAAAAAAAAAATATTACCAGCAATAGATTTTTTTTTCTTTTAAACTACCAGCAAAATATTTTTGGAAAAAATATTACTAGAAATATTTTTCGAAAAAACATTACCAATAATAAAAATCTTGTCGGTATTAAATAACCCATTGAGGTTGATATGCCTTAAACCAAACTAAACCAAACCAAATATTGACAAATTCGGCACTTGAAGACAGGCGGAATTCTGAGAGTATTGGTGAACATTTGAGTCTACCTACTAAGCAATGATTAGTAGAAAGTTGTGCTGTCATAGAAAAAGGAGAAGAGTGTAATCAGGCATAAACTGAAGCAATTATGAACCGTAAATCTTTGAATTTATTTATCAAAACCGGGTCGAAACAACAAAAACGATCTTTGTCTGAATATGTTTTTAGACAAATGTATTGCAATTTCTCTATGAATTATTCGAACCGCCATTGTTTTTCTGATCACAAAGGTCGCAACCGAATCGATACAATAAATATGAGGATCCTCACCTGAATAAAACGTTAATGCTAACTGCTCTGTGGCGAATCGGACCATAGTCATGCATCCAAATGATTTTGAATGGAGAGCCTGCCTTTTTTTCTTTCTTTTAATCATTTTACCCCATGCAAGGCGATAATGCAGCTACGACGCAAGGAGGTTAGTGAGAGTGGAAGTGAATGAGAAGACAAATGAGGAGAAAGAACAATGAAAAAAGCAGGATTCAGGAAGATAAAAGATTGACGATTGACATTGCATTTTAATTGTTTGAAGATTGTAGGTGGCAGGATTCGATACATTCACTTAGGCGCAAATACCCCAAGGAAAATTATGAATTCATCCTTTCTCCCCCCCCCCAGCTATGTTGAATAGTAGGAAAGACTGGGTCCTATACTCTTAGTTGGCAACCAGTCTAAGACAGAAAGAAATGGCAACATACAGTGGGAAAACCTTCTGTCTAGTCAGTCATGAATCGAAAGAGGTATAATCGGCCAACCGTGTATCGCGTATGTCACTTAAGTAACTGCGGTGGCATCAAAACATGAAATCGGAACAGTGTTCCACAGGTGAGAAGTGCGAGAAAATAAACTATTAAAAACAAGTACAGTTTGCCGGGGTGCAGAATTAATTTCAACTCGGAACTAATTTCACCTCAGAACTAAGGGTTAGGATTAAGGTTAGGGTTAATATTACAGGTTAGGGTTTTTAAATCGATTTGGAATTAGTTCCGAGTTGAAATTAATTCCGAGGTGAAATTAGTTCCGAATGGAAATTCGTTCCGAGTTGAAATTAGATCTGTCACTCAGTTTGCCCTGTTATTTAACCTATAACTGGAGGGAGAAGAGTTGGATTCATAAATTTCCTACAAGTGTATTTGTGCGAAAGTGATCGCAATGAAGCCGGCTGGAATTTGAACTCGATACGCCGATTTCATTTTCTGCGTCGATAACCAATATGTTACGCACCCATCTGATTAATGGACTAATGTAGTGCAATTATTGCATGATAATTACTTGGCGTCGTATCATCATCTTTGTGGCTTCAATACCGCAGTTTCATTTTGTTTTAATTGGGGATTAATTCCGATGAACAGGGAGAATTCATTGTTATATCACATTCAAATTATAAGTTTGTTCTGATTCTAGTAATTTCTGATGAGCAATTATTTTTCATTGAGGTAGAAAAGGTAGTAAAAAAATACAACTCTATCATCATGAACGTTTTTGTTTTTGTAAAAGCAAAATAAAAATAATAAAGCTCTGAGATTTAGATAAATCCTAATTTCATTACCTGTAATTTTGTGGCTGATAATAAGTATATATTACACGTGAAAATTTCATGGTTTTCCTATTTGAAATTTCTGATATATTATAATATTTAATCAATAATAAAGTCATTGCGAGTTCCACGATGACATGAAGTACCCCATGAAATTTCCATATTGCTGCGTTAAATATTTGAGCTCGACAACTTTAACAATATATTGCGATAACAATCATCAGTATGAATGGTAATGGTAATGTTAGGCGTTTCTTAAAAGGAAATTTTTGCCATTCATTGACTGTAAGTTGAAATTCATAAAGTCTTTCACTTAAAAAATGTTTAGCAAAAATAGTTTTCCCAAGTCCAGTAGCCGTTATCGCTCTTTCCAGTATTGATGCATGCAGGTCAGTATTGAAATAAGATTGAAAATCGACAGATTTTTCACGTCACTGAAGGAAATTTTAGTTATATGATAGCATTATCACCTCCTCTTTCTTATTTTCTTTCTTTCTTGATTTTTCTCACTGAAACCAAACGTCTCTGATATGCCTTTATCATGTTTCCTTGCGATCAAAACGGAATAGTCCATTATTTATGAGGCATTATCATCGCGTAACGTACATGCTAAGTAAGGAACGAAGTTACAAGCAACATTGTAATATGATAGTATTTAGTGGATGAATGAATTTATGCACGGAATTTATGAATTAATTTATACGAATTACTATGTTGAAAGAGAGAAACAGGTGATAATAATAAAAACATATAGACGTATAGAAGATAAAACAGATATCCAGATATATCTATCTATCTATCTATCTATCTATCTATCTATCTATACCATATATCTATACCATTCTACACAGTATCTATCTACTGAGGGTTAGAGGAACTAGACTGGTGACCTTTCTAACTGAAAAATGAGTTCAATCTGCATTGGGTGCCACATAAAATTACTAGCTTAAAAGCCGCTATATCGGGCGGCATTTAAGCTAGCCCCTGCGGAAGGCTCTTAATTGGGCCTTTACCAGAATAAGTAGGGAGGAGTAGATGCGATAAGCAACAATAAACTACAAAAGAACTCAAAATTGATCGCTGCCTTTAAGTATTGCATTACATTAATATTTAAGCTTAACTTTTAAAAGTCTAACGATAATTCTTCTGTCATCACTTAATTTAAAGACTGTTTGATGTACGTAGGTCCTTACTTTCCGTACAAACAATTATTTTTATTTTATGAGTGACTTTCGCTGGATTTTGCTATTAATTTTGTTTATTCCCAAATTTATTTCCAAGTTATAAAAATTGTCATGATACAAAAAATTCGTGGCAAAAAATCACGTAAAAAAATCGCCGAAAACAATGAAAAATTGGAAATCGAAAATTTCATGATTGCTGGTCCGGATCAGCCCCGGAATATTTTTAATTTAATCACGGAGTCGTCCTGATTCCAAAATGGTGTGTTATGTTGGGCTACGGCCTCTAGGAGTAAAGTTGAAAAAGTATGATACAGTGACACACTGACATTGATATTTATTATATAGAAGTCAGCCAACAAAAGTTGACATATCGTAAACTGAACCTTACTTGTTTGCATGTGTATTTGTATGCATTTCTCACAAAAGAAGATGCAGGAACGTATGCGCTTACTCGCATATTTCCACGCCCTTATCCAAATACACATATCACATACACACCCATACAGACACACATATGTTTGCGTGTGTGCGTATGAGTGATACATGACATATGCAAGCAGTGCTATGCATATATTATTCAGATATGTGTATGTCTTGCAAACATATACCTACGTTTTTTAATGACAATTAAATATAACGGAAACAAAAGCATCCTACTCTTCTCTCCCTCTTTGTTTATCCTCTCTTTCACACAAGCAGACATACATATATTGCTAAGGGTAGTTTCACACAATACCGCAAATTGCTACAAAACCAAAACATTAACCTGAAAACTCGTGTTATGTTCTTAAATAGTCTCGTCAGATCGAGACTTTCATATGGATAGCATTGCATGGTGCTAAGTTCGTTCAGCTGTTGTACAACCGGCGTCTCATTAAAAATAGGTTTGATCGAGTGCAGCCTGTTGGTCTTAGCGACCACCGTCCTTCTTCGAACCATGTCAATTGGTGATACTGAATCACAAAGAACTGCGCCAGATGACAGAAACCACATCACGTGAGAACTTTCAACGGCAGCAACAACTGAAGTGGAGACAACAAAGAAGAGGAGATAAGATGTTGATATTCCACACTACTTCAAATAAAGGAAAGCCCAATAATTACTAGAAAGACGATAACAACTACTGGACTTGAGAAACATATTTTCCTGAAAAATTTTAAGAAAATTTCAGTGGTACTGGCTGTTCGATCAATGAATACCGATTATTTCCTTATAAGGAAACGGCTAATATTAATATTACTATTAACAATATCTACCTTTTGACTCTTGTAAATTCTGAATCTCTGTCTAACTTCCTATTAATTCAATGGGAATTTAGTCTCAGAAGACTCAAGTTTTCACGTTAATGTTTGTTTTTATTGCGGTTTTGGCTGAAAGTACTTCTAACCTATTCTATGTTCAATTTCCTTATCTCCTATACTAAATGTTATAAATACAGCGAAGTATTTGAAGTGTTTAGTATCTATTCATTCGAGATCCTGAATTTTCCTGAAAGTACTTCTAACCTATTCTATGTTCAATTTCCTTATTTCCTATACTAAATGTCATAAATACAGCGACGTATTTGAAGTGTTTAGTATCTATTCATTCCAGATCCTGAATTTTTATGGTTGATTTATGGAAGCGGACATCACTCTTTTCATCCCAACTCCAGATCATAGTTTCTGTTTTTGAAAAGTTTATAGCGAGTCTTATTTTTTGGAACATCGCCTTTCTAGTTGGGTTTCTCTGGGTTTCTTTCCAAACATTTTATTTGAACTAGTGTGAAATGTCAACACCTTGATTATGACATTATTTTCTCTTCGAGTTACATATTATATCCGCCTTGTTGCTGTTGGAAGTCCTCAAGTGATGTAGTTTCTGCTATCTGCTAGAGTTCTTTGCAATTTTGTAGCGCCAGACCACATGGTTCGAAGAAGGATGGTCCTTGCTAAGAGCCACAGGCTGCAACTCGTTCAAACCTTTTTTTTTTTCACCAACGATCTGAGAAGGCGGTTTTATACAGCCTGCAGTTTAGATATTTCTGAATAGGTTTGGCATCTTGCATGACATCCATATGAAAGTCTCTGATCTGATGAGGCTATTTAACAATATAACTTGGGTTTTCAGGTTGATATTTTGGTTTTGTAGCAATTTGCGGTGTTGAGTGAAAACTACCTCAGGCATAATTCAATTTCTTTTTCTCTTATACTTAATTTGTTATAGATGATAGGAAGCTGATTAGGAAGACTGGACACAACAAAGAATTTCCATCTACATAACAAAACCAACATTATTTATCTATTATAATCTGTTAAATTTATCACAAAGCCCGTACATTATAAAGGCATTATAAAAGTGTTGAACCTCAAGCGCAGTCTTGTGCCCCACCTTCAAATGATTCTACTTTAGTTGTTGCTGCTGTTTGTAGTCCTCAAGTAATGTGGTTTCTGTTATTTGGTACAGTTCTTTATTTGTGATTCTGTAGCGCCAATCCACAGTGTCCAAATATAGATGATTATTGCCAAGACCCTTAGGCTTTACTTGCTCAAAGACTATTTTAACCATTGATCTGAGAATGATGTTTGTATGAAACTGACAGTTTAGATATTTCTGAATGGGTTTAACATCTTGCATGACATCCATATAAAAGTCTCTGATCTGATGAGGCTATTTAAGAACATGACTTGAGTTTTCAGGTTGATGTTTTGGGTTTTGTAGCAATTTGCGGTGTTGAGTGAAACTACCTTTGGCAATATACGCATGTATGTGTGAAAGATAATCAGAGAGAGAGAGAGAGAGAGAGAGAGAGAGAGAGAGAGAGAGAGAGAGAGAGAGAGAAGGGGGTAGGAGGAGTATTTATGTTTCCATTATATTGAATTGTCATTCAAAAACATAGGTGCATGTGTGCAAGACATACACATATATGTATGAACAATATATGCATATCACTTGTATGTGTGTGTTATCACTCATACGCCCACGCATACATATGTGTCTGTATGTGTGT
Source organism: Acanthosepion pharaonis (assembly GCA_903632075.3). Taxonomy (NCBI): domain Eukaryota; kingdom Metazoa; phylum Mollusca; class Cephalopoda; order Sepiida; family Sepiidae; genus Acanthosepion; species Acanthosepion pharaonis. The sequence goes on from CAHIKZ030000882.1 coordinate 234,707, forward strand.
GTCTGTGTGTGATATGTGTAGCTGGATTAGGGAGTGGCAATGTACGAGTGAAACGTATATTTTTGCACCTTCTTATATACAAATGTGAAAAATGCATACAAAAACGCCTTCACACCAGTAAGGTCCAGTTTACGATATGTTAACCTTTGCTGGGCGACTTAATTTTATATGTGACACCCAGGTAGAGAAAATTGATTTTTTGTTCAAGATCATTAGCTGGGTTTCAAATGGGATCTGTAAGTAACCTCCCTCCTCCAACCTTAAGTAGCTGATAGTAGCGGTGGGATCTTGCTTAAATGCAGGCCGTACAGTCAGCGTATTTTAAGAGCCACTGATATTGCAAATACGCCGCTAAGGATATAAGTTTGAAAGTGACCCTAGTAGACGGGATCGGAATTCGAACTCTGCATGCCGATTTCACTTTCCGCGTCTTGTTGGAGTATTTCAATCAAATAATGCATGCACATCGGCGTCTATGTGTACATCCGTCTCTGTATGTTTGACATGGAAACAAAATTTTAAGTACATGTAGATACGCGTTCCCGGCTGTGTGTGTATGTGCGCGCGCACACACACACACACACACACACACACACACACACACACACACACACATTAAAAACTAAATGCATTTGATTCGAAATACAACACCAGTAGCAAGTATGTGCCCGCAATGTCAGCATTTCCCATTATAACTTTGACTGGGTTGGTTTTGTTTGAAAATGAAAAATTACTTTCCTCGCTTGAGATAAATTGATTTCTCGACACAAACCAACGAGTAGATTTTCACACCCGAATTAATGACTCAACCTAGGTGATGACACCAATCGGCGTCTCGCGGGAATATTTTTGGAGTTGGCCACGTTTTATCTCAAGAGTCAAAACATTCAAGTTTTAGATAAATCTTTTGGAGATGAGAAAAATAATGATAAGAAAAAACAACAACAAAAAAAGCATCGAAAACGAATTAATTTTTTTTTCTGAGTTTTTGTGTTTTTTTTTCTTATTACCTAAAAGAAAACAAATTAAAGCATACAGATATATACCTATAAATTAATGACTGGGTAAAGAGGTGCAGATTAATAATCGAGCCTATAAATATAGATTAATGAGTTAGAAACAGATTATTCAGAACTAGTCTGAATATTGCAGTCTGTAGTCATTTAATGTTAATATATATATATATATATATATATATATATATATGATTACATATTATATATAATATATATATATATAATTACATAAACGTATATATATATATATATGTATAAATATACATATATATATGTATGTATATATATATAATAAACATATATATATATATATATATATATATATATATATATATATATATAAAGAAAGAAAGAGGAGAGAAATTGAATGAGAGAGAGATGGGGAGAAAGAAAGAAAAAAGAGAGGTAGTTAGAGTGAGAGAGAAACAGTGTGGAGATAAGTATCAACACTGTATGGAGGCTGCCAGTTTTACTTCTCAAGCGAACTTCAAACTGGGACGATTTTAAGATTTTCAAACATTAAGGTCGCATGTGTTAATTCCCATGTCCACACAGTCTATATATAAGATTGTACTTTCGTCATACATACACCAACTTTTAGACAATGCATTGCCGAGAATTGTGAGATTAGCGTACTTTCAATACAAAAAAAAACAAAACAAAACAAAAAAAACAAACAAACAATAATAGCACAAAACGGTATATGTACCAATAGAGAAAAGGAGAAAAGAACAGAAATCTGTCCGTGGTGGGTTGATTTAATCTCTCTCTCTCCCTCACCCTCTCCCTCACCCCCTCCCTCTCTCCTCTCTCTCTCTCTCTCTCTCTATATATATATATATATATATATATATATATATAACACTTTCTGGTCTCTAGTCATCGAATCCGATAAAGGTATACACACACACGAGCGCGCGCAAACACACACACACACACACACACACACACACACACACACACACACACACATATATATATATATATATATATATATATATTTATCGGATCCGGTGACCAGAGGCCAGGATGTAGTTGTTATATATATAAAAAACATTTTCTGGTCTCTGATCGTCAGATCTAATATATATATATATATATATATATATATATATATATATATATATAAAAATTATAAAAAATTTTAAATTTTAAAATAAAATTAATTTTTTTATTAAGTTTTTTTATAGCATCCTAACATTTTTTCTGTTTTGTAGGCGATAAGGAATATAAAAATTGTCTATATTTTTATTGTTCCAAGTGCTTTCGGCCACTTCTACAGCCATTTTAAAGGGTGTTTTTTTCTTTGGTATTGTTATTTTTTCCTCGTGTCTTGACTGTAACATTGTAAATTTTGTTTGCGTTGTTTGTTTGTAAAAGGAGCGTCCATTCCAAGCTCTCATGTGCCGCGCGAGAATGGAATTCGCATGAGCCTCTTTCTATTTTTTTAAATTTTTTAAAAATAACATCCAACACTTTATTTCCCCTATTAAATAATGTAAAGTTGATGGTAGGAGAGAATTGTTTGATATATAGGGTCTTTCGAATAACAAGATGTTTCTGATAATGTCATTTATATAGAATTCTAGAGTTTTCAACCAGAATTTTCTATAAGGTTTCTTTTAGATTATGTATTAATAAATGTTTTTTATGGCACTATGGTCACATAACTGAAACGTAAGGCGTCTACTCAGGGAGGTGGTAATGTGTCCAATATGGGTATTTGATTTATGATAAGATACTTGTACTGGGCATTGAAATTCATACACACCATATTGGTCATCGCTAGTTTAGATTTAATGGGGTTATTTTGATTAGTAACCGCAAGGTTTGCGATCTTCCATTCCCTGTAATATATTATAAATTTTACGGCAGAAATATGGCGTTTAATAATTTTTCGTATAACGAATTCGAATTCGTCCTGTTTATAATGATTGTCTATTTGGTTACAATAAAATATGTTAATGTTTTTTAAATGTGTTATTTTTTTTATTACTGGTGTCGTGTCATTTTTGTAAAAATAAATTTATTTGTTTATCAATCATGTAATTGCGGAAATTATTGTTGATTAATGCTTGTCTTATGAGTTTTAGTTCGCTCAGAAATATTCTTTGAGAAGAGGAATTTTGGTGTGATTTATTAAAGAAGTTTGTTATCACTGTTATCTTATATATATATATATATGCTTAATGGACTTTTATCACTGACTGACTCCAGAGTTTTGCGTAACACCGCTCATCAGGGTTAGATGACCCAATAAATCCATGGAAGTATTAGCCGATATCAATTTTATACTCCATATAGAAAATGTCACCATTCAAAACTGTAATACATATAATATTAGTAGTGAAAGTTGATAATAATAAATATTATAATAATGAACAAAATGCAAAATCAAAAATCAGATTATATATATTTATACATACGTACATATATATGATAAAAATATATATATATATATATATATATGTTTGTGTTTGTGTGTATGTGTGTGTGCGCGCACACACAGAGAAAGAGACAATGACAAGAATAGATACTTTGGTAAGTAAACAGCATATGAACGGTAAGAGAATTTAAAATTCTTTAAAAAGTGCCGTTTCCCTACAGGACATAGGTGATCATGGCTCTCCACATATTACTTTTCTTTATTATCTGTGAATTACTATTCTTTCTATGGAAAGATACTGGAGTGGTTTCCTGATATCTTCTCCAAAGTTTGGCATGAAGAATTTCCCTTCTCTTCGAGAGATTACCATCTAAGATTAGCATGGTTTTCCATACTTGAGGTGTGGGGAGGGAGCAATAAATAAAATAAAAAAATCATCCATGCTTTTCCCAAGGGCGTTAGTGCGAAACTGAAATTCGAACTTGGCTCATCAATTCCATAATCAGGGACAATAAATGTTACGCTACTCGCCTGATAATATGATACATAATTGCGAAAGTTAGAAAATAGTAAAGAAGAAACAGAGGTGAAATTTGAACTGTGAGAAAAAAAAAAAGAAGGAAATATTTCTGACATAGATATGTGTATAGGGAGTGGGCACAGGAAAAAAAAAAAGAAAGAGAAAAAGAAAAAAAAAAAGGAGACAAAGACGTAGGAGAAAATCAGAAATATAGAAAATAAGAGAGATTAGGATAAAAAAAAAATCAAACAAAAGAATGCACCAATGAAAATAAAAGAAAATGAAAGCACAAAAAAAAAAAAGAAAAGAAAAAATAGAAGGAAAAAAGAAAAAAATGTTAATGAAGGAAACTCATACCATCTTGGAATGGTAAGAAAAAGCTTCTCACATAACAATTCGCTAACGATACACCCTGGTTGCTCATTTCTTTCACTTTGTATCAGATTAAACTAAGATTAGTTTTTAACCATACAAATACGTACCAGAGCTTATTTCACACACAAATAAGCTAGCTTATCCTCATTTATTTCCACACTACTCTTTTGTTGGACCAAATTAAACTTAGTTTATTAAATAACCTTATAAATGTCTCCTGTAGCGTTAAGGTAGCAAACTGCTCTCGTAGACCAATTATCTAATTAATTGGTTTCTATACTACAGTAGACATGTATCACCCTAAGCTAAATTCAAAGAAAAAGTATAGTAGTAAATGCTTGTAAAAATCAATTACAAATGCTCGTGAATATATATATATATATATATATATATATATATATATATATATATATATATATATATATATATATATATATATATGCGTGTGTGTATTTAAACGTTTCATTGAATAATATAGACATATTATGTCTCTTTATTTTCATTATGATCCTTTCCGGTTCTCTAATCAGTTTCTTGATGTTAAGATAACATTCATCAAGGAATGCGCCATAGTGTTTTCCAACCCAAGTACTTTTGTATAAACTTGTCTTTTGTAATTCACCCCTGAGGATGATCTCGGAGGAGATCAGAAGTATATATATATATATATATATATATATATATATATATATATATATATATATATATATATATATACTTTGTTTTAAACGTTTCACCCCAAGCAAAGTGACAGTGCAACTAGAACGTAGGGGTTTACAGGGAGTGAAAGTGAATGATAAGATTGAAAATTGAGAGGCTTGGGGAAAGGATAAAAAGAAACAGGCTTGACGGAGACAGAAGACGGCGATTGACGTTGCATTTACATTTTCGAAGATTGTAGTTATCTTGTTGATGTCTGACATGGTATTTCCTATCTGGAACGAAAAAATATCTATCTATCTATCTATCTATCTATCTATCTATCTATCTATCTATCTATCTAGTTGAAAAATCAAAACTAACATAGCAAAAACGAATTACTGTTTGATAATGGCTTATGAAATCCGAAACTAATATATATATATATATATATATATATATATATATATATAGTTGTAGATTGCCTAAATGAAACGGCCAAATATAAGCAGGCGTGTACGCGTGTGCTGGTTTGTATGCGCAGGCAAGCAAAGTAATAATCGTTATATACCACCCAGCGAAACTATAGTCGCACGCAAAAAAACGTAGATACGCGTATATGTAATAATATATATATATATATATATATATATATATATATATATATATATATATATATGTATCAAAGTGGAAAAAGTTTTCCGGCAACGCGTTTCGTCCTTTAGGGCTTCATCGGACTAAATTTGTTATACTAATAACTAATTAATCGGACTAAATTACGCTCTGTCTGTATGTATGTATGTATGTATGTATGTATGTATGTATCTATCTATCTATCTATCTATCTATCTATCTATCTATCTATCTTAGTTTATTCATACATAAATTTATAAATCTATTTATCTATATAAATTCATATGAATATTTGTATGTATAATTATCAGAATGAATTGGAAATATGTGTTCAGAAGAAACTAAGCAAAGACTGTGAAAAGAATCGAAGGTGATAAAATTCAATTTAATACCAGAGAAAGACAGAAGAGACGAGTCTCTGCTTTAGATATGTTTTTAGTTTGTTTGTCGCGTATTACTAGTCATCAGAGAATATTAGATTACTCAAAGTTCTTCAAAACTGTGTGGTAGATCAACATGTTGCTAAGAAGTTTATTACATGCTGAAGACCTTTGAGATTGAAAAGTCAATGGCGTATTATGAAAAATGTGAGAGACAGAAAATAAGTTGCTTATTATGAAAGAGAGTTAGAGAAGAAGAGATGGAGTGACACACACAAATAGTTTGAAATAAGAGAAAGGGACAAAGAATGGATCGGGTGCCATAGAATGAGAGAAAGATTTAGGGCACGAGAGAAAAACCTGAGAGAGTTAAATGTAAAAGATAGGAAAGTGGTGAATAAGAGAAAATAAGAGGAAAATAGTAAAGAAAAAAAATAAAGAAAAAAACGGAGAATGTTAAAGAAATTCAGGAAAAAGGCAAATAAGGAGAGTCAAGTATTGAAAGAGAAGAGAAAAAGAAAGAGAGTTTTCTGAGAATACGTTTAAGAGAGAGAGAGAGAGGAGAAAAACAGAGAGAAAAAGAGAGAGAAAAGAGAGAGAGAGGGGGGAAAATGGGGAATATACTAAAAAGCTGGATGAAAACGAAGAGGAGAAAGAGTTAATGGTATAGAAGGAAAGTCGGTATTCGAAGAACAAGTTTGAGAGAGAGAAAGGATAATTAAGGAAAGATATAGAGAGAAACGAACAGGCGAAAGATTTAGAGAGAGAGAGAGGAAAAAAGAGAGAGGGAAAGAATGAGAGATGAGAGAAGAAAGACAGAGAAGGGAGAAGGAGAAAGAGAGACGGGCAGGGGAGAAAGAGAGAGAGAGAGAGAAGAGAAAGAGAGAAAGAGCGGGAAAATATTCGATTAAAAACGTGAGAAAGAATAAAAAGTCGATATAAAATTAGGAGTAAAAGAAAAGAAAATGCCCCCTGAGTAGAGAAAACATTTGAATTGAAACAAAAAACAGTCCAGCATCAATGTTATAAATATTGGACGGCGAGTCTGCTTCTACTGAAAAAAACAATTATTTGTTTTTACCAGGGCTCGAACACTAACCATTAGCTGGAAATGCTCAACTACTTTAACCATGTGAAAGAATTTGATAGATTTATTTACCTATCTCTTCCGCTAATGGTTGGTTTAACATAAATTCACGAAGCACTGTACGTGAACATGACGGTGAAGACAGAAATTGTCAAGTGTAGTGTGATATCGCCATAGATGTAGTTCACACCGGTTATAAAATGGGTCGGATGCACTAGAGTCTTGACCTAGGGTCAGTAGTCCCAGTCGCCGAATGGCGAAGCATATAACTTCACATCTACAACCAGCTTGTAGGTGTGAGAAAGATGTTGTAATAGACGCGGTTATATTAGCAATTGGCCGAGGGTATATTGGGATAGTCTGTCAAACATTACAGGCAGAGATTATTAAGACGACTTTCGATTGAAGGTCGCATGCCACAGACTGACAGAGTTTAACTGGCGAAATATTAAAGTGAATAAAATTTGAAAGAGAGAGAGAGAGATAGAGAGAGAGAGAGAATGAGAGAGAGAGAAAGAAAGCGAGAGAAAGAGAGAGATAAAGAAAGAGAGAATGAGAAAGAGAATACGGATTATAAGGAGAAGAAAGAAAGAAAAATACGAACTATAGAGAGAGAAAAAGAAGAGAAAATGATATGAAATTTTAGAATGGTAAATGGAGAATTCGAAAGGAAGGTTTAAGAAATTACAACCTGGGGATATACTCATGTAAAACCCAGGTGTGATTGAATAATGTCTAGACTCTAAAAGAATCCCAAAGAACACTGCAAGGGTTTTGGATGGCAGGAAACCGTGAAACAAATTAGTTTGGCAAAAATTCAGGTGTGATCGATGAATTGCTAGTCTCTACTTTTAAAGGCAATGGTAGTATTAGCTGTCTCCTTACAAGGAAATATTTGGCATACATTGACCGAGCAACCAGTACTGCTTTCAGTTGAAATTTATAAAATCTTTTCCTTAAAACATTTTTTCAAGATAATATGTTTTTTTTTTCAAGACTGATATCTGTTATCGCTTTTTCCAATATTGATGAGGGTGTTCCTTCGTAACCTTTTTTTTGAAGTAGTGTAGAATGTCAATATTTTGATTATGTCATTATTTTCTCTTCGAGTTTCATGTGCTATCCATTTTAGTTGTTGCTGCTGTTGGTAGTCCTCAAGTGATGTAGTTTTTGTTATTGTAATTCTTTCTAAATGAATCGCAAAGAGCATGGCTGGATGGCAGCAAACCGTGAAACAGATTAGTCTGACTTCTGACTTTATGTTTAACCATACATATAAACAAACGCCCCAGAGAAGAAGAAAAAAAAATACGAATTATGAAGAGAGATACGGAAAGAAAAAGTAGAGAAATGATATAATATTTTAGATTGATAAATAGAGAATTCGTACGGTAGTTTAAGAAACTTGAACCGGGTGACGTACTCAAGCAAAATTCAGGTGTGATCGAAGGACTGATAGTCTCTAAATAAATCACAAAGGACACTGCAGGGTTGATGGATGACACTTAAACCGTGAAACAAATTAGTTTGACAGGTGACATTATTTTTAACAATTAAAATCATCGTTTTGGTTTTAATCAACTGGCTTCTGTGAAACTTACAACTCAAAACAACAACGTACTGGCAAACATTTAAGAAACTAATGACAAAAACAAAATAATAAAAGCTTGAAAAAAAAAATTAAATAGAAAAATACTGACAGAAAATAAGATAAAAAAGTTTAAACTTTTCTCTTCACCGTTTATTTTTTTACTTTTTATTTTATTTTTTTTAAAGTGTCTGCAATGAAGATCGAATTACGGTTTTAAAGGAATACACCAAGGCGAATATTTAAGAATAAAGAAATATAAATTTAGCTGGCGTAGAACCTTTAACACGTTAAATCTGTCACTATTCTCCTTAATTTACAACGCGGGCATCTTTTAATAGAGTGTTCTGTATCGCATGTTTCTATCTTGTTTTCTTGCTTTCCCGTCTTTTCTGATCACATAAGCGCACGCAACGTTGTACGCATGCGCACATACAGATCTACACAGCTTCATGCTTTTCTGTGGCATGTCTGTAGTAAAGCGGATGTTTGCTTTTACACGTCTACACGTGCATTTATAACATCGACGCATATATTTGCATGAACATTATAGCTGTGCACGCGTATTTCTAATAACTTTATGTTTTAGACACAGATGCTCTTTTTAACACTTAGATTCATACGTAATCAAAAATCACTTTCTACAGCATGTGTTGAATTTTGGAATTTATTTCTTTTATTTCAGTCATTTAAAAAAAAGATAAACTTTCTTTCATATCAGAGATTACACATTTGTAGATATAGATCTTTTGGGTCATGCAGTGTTGATTTGTTTTCCCACACTATTCATGTACACACACACACAGGTAAATACATATACACACCTTATATTTATGAATACATTTGTGTGAAAAGATACACCGGTTTTTGTTTTACCTCTTTTAAATAGTAAAATTAATACCTACGGCCTAGCAATAGAGAGCCTTGATAAAGAAAATGTGCCTACTGACAGAAACCGAACAGGTATCCCATTTTTTGTCAGTGAAACCATTTTAAAACTAAGGGTGGCACTTACAATTAGGCTACGGGAACACATCATAGTCAACAAAAAACAAAACAAAAAAAAAACTGTTGTTTTAGTTAAAAATATAATAATAAAATTGACTGATGAAAAATATCCATTAATTTATTGAAGATCAACCTAACACCAATAATAAAATCCCTACTCGTTTCCCTAGCCAAACCGAGCAACAGGCTACTCTACTGGATCTATTTCTTACTTCCTCTCCTCACTTTTGCCGAGCTTCGCAATACTGCCCTTTTGGTGACTCGGAGCACTCCGTGAGAGCTATTGATACCACTGTCTAAGCATCCATTAAACAGGAACCCCCGTTCATAAGACCTCTTTCCATTACCACGATGCTGACTGAAACTCATTCCGGGATTTTCTTTGTGACACCCCTTGGACTAACATCTTCAACCTCGCAAGTGAAAATTGCGCGAACAGAGACGCTTACATCTCTTCTCGTAAGTACGAGGTGAAACCGCAATCCTCTCCATGGTTAACACCAGCATGCTACACAAGAACCACTATTTCCGGCTATGCCAGCGTGACAGCTCTCGTCATAACAGGTGCCTATTTGCACGTCGTAAATGAAAGTGTGACCTCGAAGTGGCCATGTCCCTGTTTGCTGAGAGAATGAGGGACCACATAACCTCTAAAAACTTTGTCTCTCGTGATTACTGGTGTCTCTGTAATAGGGTACTAAATAAGTGCAAAGTCTCTATGCCCCACTTATCAATCGATTTGAGGTGCTGAAATCCGTTGTTGATAAAGTTGAATGCTTTGCCCGTAAATTCTTTCGAATTCTGCTCTTGACTCACCTGGAGTATCCCTGCCTAACTTTCCAATTAGAACTTGTACCACGGTGATAGTCCAAGGTAGAACCAATAAAGAAGAACTCGAACACAGGTAAAGTGACTTGTTGTGCCTTCTTGGGTTAATGATCTCAGATGACGTGAAGTGGAAAGACTATATTGAATCCATTGCTAGGTCAGCTGCTAAGAAAGTATGTTCACTGTGTCACGCGAGACAATTTTTCTCCCTGGAATTTATCTTGCATATCTATAAGTCTACAATTCGTCCATGCTTAGAATATTGCTTTCATATATGGTCCGGTGCCCCTGCTATTTACCTCGAGCTCCTTGATAAAATCCAAAGAAGAATCAGTAATATTATTGGTCCTGATCTGGTGGCTCGGCTTTAGTCAGTTGCACACCGCCGTAAAGTTGTCTCTTTGTGCTCCTTTTTTTATAAATACTTTCGTGGTATTTGTTCGGGCGAGCTCTTCGCCATGGTACCTAGACTGTATGAATTGAAGTGCAATACTAGACTGGCGGAGAGATCTCATTAATTTACAACTGAGCTAGATAGATGTAGCCGTAATTTTCTATGCTGACAGGTTCTTTTGTCGCACTTCTCGCTTGTGGAACTCCCTTGTGGCTCTATGTTTTTCAGTCAAATTTAATCTGGAAAATTTAAATGCAATGCCAATCGCTATCTACTGTCCTCCTGATTACTCTTTTCTCTTTCTACTCATTACTATAGTTTCTGTTCCTAATTCTACAAACTCTGTAACCACTTGCGTGTTAGCGGCTGTATTGCCTTGCTTGGGGTGATACAGATTTAAAAAAAAAAGCATGAACTGATCACATCATTAAACTTAGTGTAAAGAAAACAAAAAAAATGGGGAAAACCGCCAGTTAATTGCTGAAACCTCATGAAGAGTTGCTGCAAAAGTTGCTCTACGAAAATCTAGAATCGAGGTGTGGATGAAGCTGAATATAACATCAATCAGCTACATGACAAATTACATTTATTAGGTATTATTATTATATATATATATATATATGGACCTCCACAAAAACGCGATGCATAAAATTTAAAATGAATTTTTTAAAATTAAAAATCTTTCTTGAAGCTTTTATTTTAGTTTTAATTTCAAGGTAATACGTTAAATTTAATATTTATATAAATTTAAATTGACTGGAAGTTGTTTTTGTTTTTGTTAAAATTCCTGACTTGATGCCTTTTTAGTCGTAATGTAATTCTGTTTACTAAATTATCTTCCAAAAATATAATATAGTTTTCTGTAACTTTATTTGAGGAATATTAGTAGATTTGAAACAAATACTATTTAAGTTTAAAATATCACAGAAATGCATTTTTTAACCCGAGAGAAGCTATATATTTAACCCGATAGTAACTGTCTTGATGTGTTGGCAGCCTGATGACAGGTCTAATTTTGTTTTATGGAGACATTATCTGTAAAATGTAACTGAAGAAAATGACGCGAGCACCTTTTTATTAAATTTTTAAGTACCCACTAGTCTTAGAAATTTAGGAAAATATTCTCCGTAATCTAATGTTCTATTGAATTTTAGGAATGTTGGCTTTAGATTTACTATAGATGTCGTGTATGGTCGTCCGTACTTACAAAAAATCGACACGTTTATACACCCACACACAAAAACTAAAAAATCTTTTCAAATATTGGTGTTTGATTATCTGTATTAAGCTTTTCTATTTATTTTAGTAAATATATTGTTCACTTAATAAAAGTATCATCTAAAAGGCTGAAATTAATACAGAATTTTAAAAGGTTCGAAAATTAAAAAGAATGAAACAATTCTTGGAAAATTTCATTATTAATCAAAATTTTTTTCTTAATATAATAGTGTTCTTATATGTTATTTATAAAAGAAAATAAGAGATTTTCTAATTAAATAATGTCATAATTTTATCGAATATTTTATTTTACGATTCAGAGCAGATTTTCAGTAAATGTTGTTTCTGTTTGACAAAAACAAATTGGTGATTTTAATTCTCCGAAGTGTCCTGCTATAAAGAAGCTGAAATTTTAATTTCTCGAAATTTCATAAAATTAAGTGTATGTATGTGCATGTAAGATGTATAATAGTATCCGAAAGAAAAATCTTGACGATGTAATGAAGTGGAAAAGCTTATAGACGAAGCATTTTTCCTTCGTGTGTTAAGTTCGCCTTCCTTCGGTCGGAATGAAAGATAAAACTAATTGTAAAGAAAATGCATTGAGATTATTTAGGATAATAGGGCAAAAAATTAAATTGCCTTATTGTCCTTTTTATCTTCAAATATCCGAACCCATTTTCTGTAAAAACAATTTTGTCTTTCATTTTGATCCGGAGAAGCCGAACCAAACTCACGTTGGCGTAACGCGTCGTTTATAAACTTTCCGCTTTGTCTCATCATCTCCACATATACACGCACACACAACACAACACACACACACACACACACACACACACACACATACATATATACATATATATATATATATATATATATATATATATATATATGGTGGACTTTTCCGTCGTATTCGACGTATGTGAGTCACAATTCAGTTCCTAGGAACCGATAGCCAGTCACTAGCACATATGATTTGATTATAGTGGTGAAGGCTTTGTGCAGAACCAGCCACATTTTTTGTATGGCTGAATACCGAGACCGGGTGCACTACGTTCCACAAGTATCCCAAACAACTTTTCGAATTCAGAGTTGTCCTTCTCCTAGACCAGTTGCCATCCAAGGCTATAGAATTTCATCCTTATTAATACTCATGTTGATATGGTATTGTGCTTTATTATATTAAGTTTAAGACTTAAACATAGACAAATAATTACGAAAAAGTTGTGCAACTTATACCAAGGAAATATTCTACTTTCCAAAAACTGTGATAAATACATGAACCTATCCAGTCACATATTAACGCATAATCAGAATGAATTTAAAAATCTAGGCCAAAAGTGCCACCTCCAGCCTAAATTCGACCTCCTCACAAAGAAGACTAAAATTGAAATCCTATACTAGATAATATATATATATATATATATATATATATATATATATATATATATATATATATATATATATATATATGTGTGTGTGTGTGTGTGCGTATATATATATCACAGTCTGTTCGCATGTATCAATCTGGAGCTGCTACTTAAACCAGTTAATGTATTCGTAAATATATGCAAACAGATATGCATATATTTGCATTCATGTATATCAATTTATATGACAATAAATTTATCTACGTAAGTATATTGATATATATATATATATATATATATATATATATATATATATATATATATATACGTCTGGATGTATTTAAGTCTGTGCGAGGCTCTCGAAATATAAATTCACTAGTACGAACATGCATACATACCCACAAATATCCATTCTTAGATAATTATATACGTATGTGTTTATATATATGCAAATAAATGTATATATATGTCTGTGTTTATACATAGATATGTATCTAAAAATATATATATATATATATATATATATATATATATATATATATATACACACACACACACACACACATATATATATATATATATATATATATATATATATATATATATATATATATATATATATATATGTATGTATGTATATGTATGCATAATTCCATTGTCAACTCTAGTTAACCTGCTATACACCGACATGATTCTGTTAGCCTAGCCACATTAAATCGAACAATTCTTTCTCTTTTTCTAATAAACCTTCATAATTCACATTCTTCTTCCGATGTCTTTCCTTCCTCCTTTCCTTCCTTCCAGCTGCTGTTAGCCCCACGCCTCCGCCATCTTCAACCAGCCACCCACACCAAATAAATGGGAATATAGATTTTCCATGCACAGTATATTTCCTGAACTCCGCCTGCTTTAACTTCTTTTTAGCAGAAATGAATTATCTGAGCCATTCTTGCTGGGAGCCTCTATCTGAGAGATAATGATTTTTGTGTTTGGCCCCTCTGTACTTTCCAATCAATTAACTCGCTCGCCCCCAAAAGCTCGCAGCTCCCACGAATGAGATAATGAACTTGCGATTAACAATTAGTTGAAGGAGCTTACCCTCCCAGTATACCTTCAATGATAAACACATCACCAGCTATCAGCGAAAACCTTGCAACGAAGTAGTAACAAGATTTTTCTTTCGCCTATAATAAGTTTTCGAGAGGACAAAGAACAAAAAAGTAATAATAATAATAATAATAATAATAATAAGCAGTAATAAGTACACGGATAAATAAAAACCAATAAAAGAAACACACCTCCTCACAATGCAAAAATGTACAGAAATAACGACAATCGAAATAATAAGTGAAAAATATGAAAGACAAATCTGAAGGGTAAGATGTGGAATAAGGTGAAGAACAAATAAGATGAATTAGGCGAAGAAATGGCATCTATGTTGGTTAATCTTGCCGCCCTTCAGTTTTAAGCCTAACTTGGATCACGACCTAAAATAATATAATTGTTACTTTTTGCCTTAGTCTAGTAGTCGTTTACATTGAGATCATTTTTTCCTTTTATTCCGTGAATCTCTCTTTTGTATGACCTGTAGTGAAGCAGCAACAACGCAATGTATACGGTGTTTATTCATTCATCCACGTGTGTGACCCTTGGCTCTGACCGTTGCTTATCGTGTGGTCCGTGCGTGTGTGTCTTTTGTTCAATTCATGATAATGTTTCGGTTACCCATTTCAGTCTATGTGTGTGTGTGTGTGTGTGTGTGTGTGTGTGTGTGTGTGTGTGTAGTTCGCTAAGTGATAGCTAACTAGCTGCATAGAAAAATATAAAGACAAGGCAAGAGAGTTATGGATTCAAAATTAACTTTTCCCCACTTCATTATTGTATAAAGACATTGTTTATATTTCATATCATGCTGTACAAGATTAGCGATTCACATCGTGAGAAATAACCAAATCGACAAGAAAGAAGACATCATTCTTGTATTCTTATGTGTGACATTTGGCGGTTATTTTTTAAAAAAAAATGCAAATCTTACACAGATTCACTTATTCGTACATACATACAGGTACGAGGGAACATTCCTATGTATGCATTAAAAAAATAATACAGCGTCCCTTTCGGAAGTAGGCGATCGTGACTACGAACAAATTATTTTTCTTTATGGTCGATGCATTGCCATATATTCTTGGGAATGAAAGTGAAATAGTTCTTCGATGATTTTTCTACAATTTGGAATTCAGATATTTTTTCTTCTCTTAGACTGGTTGCTATCCAAGGCTAGAGAACCGTCTACACTGCGATTTAACCTATAGATGGAGGAGTGAGAAGAGGAGACGGGTTCATCCTTTTCTCCAAGGACATTTTTGGGAAAGTGAAAGCGAAAAACTAGCTCGGTATTTGATGTCGAAACGTCGATTTCTAGCCGATACCCGTTACACTACCCGCACATGACACCTTCTAAGCACACACACGAGCTCGCGCGCACGCACACACACACA
Organism: Acanthosepion pharaonis; assembly: GCA_903632075.3. NCBI lineage: Eukaryota > Metazoa > Mollusca > Cephalopoda > Sepiida > Sepiidae > Acanthosepion > Acanthosepion pharaonis. Next base: position 250,647 of record CAHIKZ030000882.1, read on the forward strand.
CACACACACGCACTCCCATTTGTCGTTTGACTGATAAATGCTGAGAATACAATGAGCAAAACATATGAGTCATGAGGAAGTTTTAAAGAATATAGAAACAGCAAAAAAAGGTTATACTTACAATCAGAACGAATGTTGAAATTTCTTGGAAATAATGGGGAAAGAAAACCTGGAGAATTTAACACGCGCAGGGCATATTGAAGGCAAAGCAAGTAGGGAGACAGAGAGTAACCTATTTAACGGCTTTGTGTGAATGGATAGCAGAATAAAGAGAAACAGTAGGGTAAAGCGTCAAAAACAGGAAATTAGGGTGAGACATGCTCGTCCACGCCTTGAAAGATTACAGCACATAAAATGAGAAACATTAGATCTAATACAACTGAGATAGCCAGTAAAGACGCAAGAGTTCCTTAGAACAACAAAAAATCAAGGAACTTGTGGAGAGTCATGAACGTCCACGTCCCGAAATGACATGGTACATCTAAGAAGAATAAATATGCACACCTCAACTGAGAAGGGTAGTAAAGAGCAACTGTTACGTACGGCAACAAAAAGCAAGAAGCTGTGGCGAGCCAGATTGCCCACGTCTTGAAAGATTATGGTAGAGGAAAGAATAATTATACTGATAAATGATGATTAACTTGATAATCCTAAATGTCCGAAGCAAAAATCCTGATTAAAAAAGATGTTTTCATCTGCTTCTCTCAAAGCGAGCAAATATGGAGGTCGATTCTGCATTAAGGTGCTCTTGAGTAAGTTGGTAGGACTTCTGCTAGGAAAGTCGATTCAATCTATCTTACACGTTTATAAATCTACCATTTGTTTATGCATTGAATATTGCTGCCACATTTGGTACGGTGCTTCTGCTATGTATTTAAAAATTCTTAATAAAATACAAAAAAGAATCTGCAATGCTACTGGTCCCGACCTGGCATCTCAGATTTAGTCACTCTCCTATCATCATAACGTAGTTTTGCTGTGTCTTTACTACTTTCCTCTATTTTTAAATGTTATTTTTATCATCCCAGAAAAAATGTACATATGGGAACTAGTTAGAACTTCATAGAGACTTGAGGTATTATGGTGGATGTAGTGAATATTGTAAGTAAGGATGTGTTGTTTTCCTGTAAGGAATACTGTGGTATATTTGGGTCAGTAATTGTGGCTAGCTAAGGTTAAGATAAGACAGATTGTATTTAGGGCTACATAGAGACTTTGAGGTATTATGGTGGCTGTAGAAATAATGGTAAGTAAGAATGTGTTGTTTTGGTTTAAGGAATACTGTGGTATGTTTGGGTAAGTAATTGTGGCTAGCTAAGGTTAAGCTAAGACAAATTGAAAGCCAACTTTCACCTATTCCCCTTTTGGCCTTATGCCACATTTTGTATTTTCAAAATAAATATTACTTTCTTGTATGTACCTAGACTTTGCAAATTTAAGCGCAGTACTGGACTGGCGTCAAAGTGTCATCATTTTGCAGTTGAAATATCTAAATGTAACCGTAAGTTCTATGCTAACAGTTTCTTATCTCGCACTTCTTCCTTGTATAACTCTCTTCCGGCTTCTTGCTTTCCAGTCATCTATGATCGTCAAAAATGTAAGTGCAATTTCAATCGTTATCTTCTATCTTCTCAGTCTCTTTTTCCTTTATTGTTCTCTCTCGTTAATAATCTTTTTTCTCATGTTCTCTCACAGTAACTGCTTGCGTCTTGGTCGATCTATTGCCTTGCTTGGGGTTAAATGACTAAACATATAAATAAGGACATGTTAATACTTGTAACGAGCTAGTTTCAATGATGCCCCAACTGCATGAATTTAAGCGTGCTACTAAGATGGCATCTATGTCGAAATAGTTAAATGTAACCGCCTCTTCTACTCCAACAGTTTATTCACTCGCACTTCCCGACAGTGGAACTCCCTTCCTCTTACAAGGATACACTGATAACTGTAATCTTCAAAAATTTAAATGTAATGTCAGTCGACATCTTCTGATGCCTTGATCTCCGTTCTTCTTTTTATCCTTTCCTCAATCCCCCCCCATACCCAGTCTTTTCTCTTACTTTTTCTCTCTGTAACCGCTTGCGTACACTCCCGCCTAGCTTTGGGTGAAATGCTTATAAAAAAATCTATGAAAGATAAACATGAAACCAGTATTGCTTGTTTCCTATTTAGGATTGGGTTCCCGCTTCTTTCTAAAGTCGTTTTCTTTTTCTTTCACTCGCAGTAGCTCTCTTGCATCTTAGTGGCATTATTGCCTTACTTAGGGTGAATTGATTAAAAAAATCTCTCATGTGCGTACAAGGAAAGCATTCATGGCGAAACCAAAGATAGGCGTCTACTAAGAGTGTTTCAGTAAGACGGACTATATATATATTAAGACGGATCAAAGTCAGCAGTAAATAAATCAGTGTTATTTGTGAAAATTTATTTATTTCTCTATTCGATTATGTTATTTATATCATGGGAATTATGTGTAAAACATAATATCGCCCAAATGTCCGTCAAATCAAAAAAAAAAAAATCATTATACGCTTAAATTTAATTCACATTTAAAATCTAAGTTATTGGAACACCCTTTACTAGTATGATGGTCATCAAAATCGTTTCGGGAACTAATTTATTAATTTAGTGATTTCAATCCTTATTGGATGCCATACACACGTGACTTCGTGCCAGACTGAATTAAGCTTTTGTAAATAGCCACATTGAAACTAGAACCTGGGAAAAATTATGATCGACTTTAGAGACACGAATACACTATGTTTAAAACAATAATAATAATGCATTTTTAAAACTATATTATTTACATTTTTTATGTTTAATCATCATTCATTACTTAATATGATTTATAAGAAGAAGACCGATATCTTTTATCAAAGCTAAACCACCGTCTTTTCAGGATTTTCATGTGAGGGATACAAACGCCGATGACGTGAGCATGTTCATTTATCACGGCTACGACAGTCAACGATCATAACATTGTTTGGATAATGTACCGCGTGTAGAAATTCTGAAGTAGTTAAAATCAACGACCATAAATAAAAACATACTTGTCGATCGACAGCTTTGTAGGTTTACCACGTCACTGCAGAGTTGATCACCGACTGTCGCGACGCGCTTTCTTCAGTGAATTGGAGTCAGGCAAAAGGGCTGTTGGTTGACAAGTACAAGCGATCCAGGGACCACAACAGATCCATCGGGAAAACTTGTAATATATTTCCTAGTCAATTAGAAAACTTGGCTGGTGAGCGGGCCAGTTGGCGACGTCTATGCAAATTATAGAAGCAAATTTGTTTCCAGCAGACAGTAGAGCGCCATCGAAAACGTCACACGCTGAATCATTCGTATATTGTGATCAAAAGATTTTTTTAGATGCCCTACTTGCAGAAGAATAGGCCGTTTCCGATTTTGGTGTAATCCGTTACATAAGAATCCGTACACGATAAAAGGGAAACCGGTCGATTTCGTCTGAAAAAAATCGAACACGACGACGATTTTTATGCAATATTAAAGCCCGTTTTATATCCTTTTAAATGCTCTTCTAACGGGTCTAATCTAAATAAAATTGTACATTTCTATTTTAATATATCACCATAAACATAGTTGTATATTAATTTCAGAAAAATGCTGAAAAATCACTTACACGAAGATAATAAAAAAGGAATAATTTATTTGCAAGATTTTTTTTTATATTAGATCTGAGATATTTGCGATGGATAAAAAAAGTCAGTTTCTCACAAAAAAAAAAAAAATATATATAAAAAATAAATAAATAAAATAAAATGAACAATTATAAAAGGTAAATTAATCAAACTAGATCTGAAGTTGGAAACGTGATGCTGATAATCCCATAAAATTCTACAACACGAATGGTGCTTAGTTGCATAAACCGAAATCTATAGAAGTGAGAGAACCAACTCTACAAATAGGAACATTCATTGGCCTTTCAATGACCAACGGGACAATGCCCGCCGCTGAGACATAAACTGATGCAAACCAAGTTGTTTAAAGATTAGTTTTTATCACAGAAATCACCAAAAGAAGTTTGCTTTGAATGGAATCGGGGCTCATAATCCCCCCCCCCCAAAAAAAAACAACAACAAAAAAAACTAAAACAAAACAAGCGATCACGTGATCAATTCGACTAAAAGGATAAAAACTGGTACAATAGTCCAAAAATATAGAGTAACTATATGATATCCAACATTCTTTTAATGCTAGAATTCGCTCGGGTTACGGCCACATTATGACGAAACACCGGTTCACGCACAATAACAGGAGTTAAACAAAGTCGAGCCTTGTAAGTACCTAGACAGGTGATCGCTTGGGAATACCAAGTACTGTGCGGGTGGTGTAATGGATTATGGAAATCGGAATTGGAAATTGGAGAGCCGAGTTTCAATTCCAGTTACGTTCGCTATATTCATTTACGCGCAAATACAATTGGGAAAGATATAAATCCAACTCTTCACCTCCAGCTATGGGTTAATTAATAAGACTTGTATCACTAACTCCTTATTATCTCTCCCACCAAAAAATATAAATATCTTATAATCTAAAAATATTTTCTGGCTTTAAATAACCTTCAAAGAGTGATAAGCCGTAATAAACAAATCACTCAATCAATGGAATTTACCGAATAGAAGGATCGAAAGCCAGTCAACATTTTTGTTTTGTTAGATTAATAATCGAAAATATATTAGAAGGATAGACGAAGATTCTCACCTGATGTGAGCGTCGGTTTCATCGGGACAATTGTCACTGTGTGGGCTTGTATGTCTGTATGTTGGTTGTATTGAATTAAGGGAATTATGGGCAGTGAATTTTGTCTAGAAATATTGGCCAAGAATATACTGTAACACGTCCGAAATCATAATAGCCAGTGATGTTTTTTTTTAAACATGATAAAGATCTGAAATTTCCCACCAGATTGATCAGTATTTACAATGAATGCAATAACATTGAGGTACTGCGATGGATTGTCCAAACGTCGGACATCAACTTCATCGAGAATTTATGATAAAGGGTCGAAAGAAACATCACCCACGAACGATCTCTGCAATAATATGATGGAATATTGGGAAAAAATGCCATTAGCAATGAATGGTAAGAAATCAAATTTCATCGATACGCCGCAGATGTGATGCTTTATAGAAATATTGTTGCTAGTTTACTGGATATTAGTCATGATTCTTTCATTTATTCCTTATATTTGCGCAAACTTGTGTTATAATAAAAAAAGGGTTTTATTTAAACTATTTTACTGCCTTTCCTTTTACACTAATATTATTACGTCTAAATAATTCCTATTAAAATACATATCAGTTACAAGTGGAAAAATATGTGTATGATTTAGAGAATATCAATCACTCGTGTGCCATGCGCGATACACACTAAGGCAATCATGTATCTCTCGATACATGACTGACGAGGCATATTTTTCCGCCATCCAAGGCGATAGAACCCGGTCTGTCCTGCTATCTACCCATAGCTGGGAGGAGAAGAAGATTCATACCTTTCCCAAAAGGTATTAGCACGTAAGTGAATGTAATAGATTCGACTGGAAATCGAACTCGGCTCTCTGACTCCGCAATCCGTGCCGCTATCCATTACTCCACCGTGTCTCCTCTATGAGAGAATATACAAAGGCAATAAGACGGAAATCATTTCAATGATTTCAAACAATATAACCATGCCCTTAAATTAAGTGAAATCCCTTTATATATAGTATAAGGCAAATTAATCTACATTTTCCAGTGAGATCCGGAAATCATTTGAACACATCCTGCCAAAAATAAACTGGTATTTCGGGGAAAAGCGACGACTAAACTCAGTTGATAACAGGCAAACCAGTTTGAAGGCCACTATGGTATAAAATTTGCTATACATTTTCTGCTTACAAAAATTAATGCTCACAAAATGTATTGTGGGAAATGTATATTGATTTGTTTTTTATGGATTATCAACCCATTGCGAGTTATTTAAATCTGGAAAATTTTTGTTATTGTAAGAACCTTTTGGACAGTTGGTTATTCAATGTCAAAATCTAAATATTTATACATATTTATATTCTTTCAAAGTAAATATATGTTTGTAGATCATAAAATGTACTGTTGGTAATTTTACTATAAAAATGAATTTTCATATTTTTTATTGTTGAATTGATAGTCATTTTGCTGTAAAAATATATTGTTGGTCATTTTATTATAAAAATGTACTGTTGATTTTTTTTTTTTGAGGGTCACTATTTGCCCATAGCTGGGACCCTAAAACGTGCTACCACCTCGGGTCAGTTGAACCTGGGAACAACAGAAGTTAAGAGGTTGTTCTACGCTCCTCAAAATCTCCAATCTTCCGATCAGAGGCCTTACTGCTGGATGTAGTTTATCGTCATACCCAGGAAGAGATTTTTTTGGGAGATAGTATGATTTACTGATAAATATTCTACAATGACTCATAGCTGGGGAGACTATAATATTTCAATTCATAGCTTTGCCAAAAGTACTTGCGCATAAGTGTATATAACACCGATTTCCAATTGCGTTCCGTTATCCATTACACAACCCATCAAAGCATATAGCGCATAGTATTCTTAAGCGGTTACCCTTCTAGGTAATGATTGCTTAACTTCGGTGATTGTACGAGAATCGCTTTTTTCAACATGATATAGCCGGAAAAGGGCTAAAGGAAAACATTGAAAAGCTTAGGAGTTTTGTATGGTTTGTTTTACGGCATATCAAACTCAATGGGTTATTTAATGCCGACAAGATTTATTTTGCTGGTAATATTGTTTTTTTCAAAAATGTATTGCTGGTAATTTTTTAAAAATCTATAGCTGGTAATTGTTTTTTTTTTTACAAAAATGTATTGCTGGTATTAAAACCTATATTTACAATTTCATAGTGTTTTGACCCCAGGGGGTTACTATTTAGCCATAGCTGGTACCATAACAAGTGCTACCATCCTGGATCCCCAGCAATTAAGAGGTGGTTCCACACTCCTCAAAAAACTCCTGATCAGAGGTCATGCTGTTGGACGGAGTTTATCGTCTTACCCAGGATGCGGATTTAGTTTATCGTCATACCCAGGACGGCTTAGGAGTTTGTGTGAATGGATAGCAAAGCAGGAAAAGAAGTGACATTAAAAAGTCAAACGTTGTTAAGAACTATCAGAGATAGGATGTTGTGAAGAGCCATTATTGATCATGTCCTGAAGAAACACATCGCATAAATGATGAGGATGATGATTGGGAAAGAGCGCTCAATGAGATAGAGTGTTAATACAACACCAATAGTCTTCCTGGATCTTGTTCTTTCATTGTCCTTTCTTCTCACTAAAGTTTTCTCATTCTCTTTCACTCACAGTAACTTTGCGCCATGTTGGCATTATCGGCTTGCTTGGGTGAAATGATTAAAAAATACAGACAATTTGATCATAGAAATCAACACTGTTAAGTAACTGTCAGTTTCATTCCTCATGCGATGTTCAGACTACGTCAGTAGAAAAGTTAAAACGTGAAATTGATAGTCACTGTGAAATGCTGATCTCTATGCCACTATCTATCTATCTATCTATCTATCTATCTATCTATCTATCTATCTATCTATCTATCTATCTATCTATCTCATTCTGCCCACATCTATCTATCTATCTATCTATCTATCTATCTATCTATCTATCTATCTATCTATCTATCTATCTATCTATCTATATCAGTTTGTTCATATGTATGTACGTACATATCTTTATGTCTGAACCTCTTTATCTATTCCAGCTTCTTTTTATCAATCTTGATTACTGTTTCTTTCTTTCTTTCTTTCTTTCTTTCTTTCTTTCTTTCTTTCTTTCTATGCCGGTTTAATTCAGCAACTTTTATCTATCTTATTTCCTCGTTGGCTCTATGTATCTGTCTCTATGTCAGTCCTTCCCTTTGTCTCTCAGTGTATCTGTCACAGCCTCTCTATCTCTCTCTTCCACTATCTTACTCACTCTCTCTCCCCCCTCTCTCTCTCTATCAATATATATCAATTTATTCATATGTATGTATGTACATATCTCAACCGTATTATTTATTTCAGTTCCTTTTTACCTACCTTGATTTCTGTTCCTATCTATCTATCTGTTTGCGTTTATACATGTATAAGAGAGATGTTCGAAAAGTGATGTACAGAGGGGCATAAATTGACCGGAATTAAAACATGAAACCTATGAAAACAAAGCAATATCTTTACAAGAATCATGACACATTTAATATCAGCCCATATCCATGTGATACCCCAGAAAATATAACCTTCATTTCAGCTATTGGAACAGTATAGCTGATGAGGATAATCGAGAGCAAATGATAACGGATGCTGTTTCCTCGAAGACAATGACCCCGTTCGTTAGCCAGTGAAAAAATTGATGAAAACTGTTTTGTAAGATGCTCGTATATTTAACATCTTAAGCTTTGAGAGTTAATGTTGGTAGACACAGTGAAACATTGGACAGGAAATCTGTTAGTCGGAAGTGACGATGGCGTTTGCGTAGTGCCATCTTGTTACCAGACAGGTAGCAAACGTCAAAACGGTGACACCAACGATATATCATTAATTTCGACAGTTTTTGTTATGCATATCGACCGGCGCGTTTGAGAAATCATAGTAAAAAAAAGGGATGGAAACTGCGTCCCAATTTTGAAGGATAAACCCCCATTTGAACCGGCAGGCTTTCTCACTCGGCCACGAAAGGCGTCACAGCATTCGTAAAGATTTCCCGAATATGCAGGCCAATAGACGTAACAAACACTATTTAAAGTAAAAAATGGGACGTCTGTTTCAAATACGTATATCCACTAAACAATGACGTTTGAAGTAATATATATATATATATATATATATATATATGTGTGTGTGTGTGTGTGTGTGTGTGTAAATGCGTATATATATATATATATATATATATATATATATATATATATATATATATATATATATATATATATATATATAAATAAAAGAAAAGAGAGAAAAAATACATTTACGTGTATGTATGTTTGTGTGTACATGCATAAAAGTGATGTTCACTATATGTATAAGAACAGAAGAATAGACAAGAACAAATATATATATATCTGTGTGTGCGTGTTTGCGCGTGTATGAGAGATGTTCAATATATATATATATATCAAACAGCCCTCATACATGTACACGCGCAAACAAGCACGCACACACACACACAGACACACACACATATATATATATATACATACACTACTGTGCAGATTAACTCACGCACATACTTGCAATTAGTAATGCATAAGATCTTCATAAATAGCTCGTATTAGAAAGGCTTCCCATATTGTCTTCTTAATTTCAAGAAGAACACAAAAATCTAGAAAACTGTTAAATTAATGATTTAATTTTGTATTAAAATGAAATGAATATCAGCATATTAACAGAATCCTTCGGCGATTGACTTTGAGAAAACGAATAATCAAGATTTAAGAAAGAAAAAGATTATTAAAATGCTCGAAATCTTGACAGACTTGTCAAAGGATTTCAAATTAATCTATGTTCACCTACTTTCAGACTGTATTATTTTTTTTTTCATTTAGAGACATGCCCTTGTCAATTTTCAAAATATAATTTTCCAAGCTTATTTAAATTAAGATACCTTATGACGAAAAGACATAGAATAGCGTTGCGTTTGGAAAGATACGTAGAGAAAAAAGGATGACAAGTTATCGCCAAGAGGATAGACCTGGCTAATGAATCAGTTCTAAAACATTTGAATTCGCGAGGCAAAAATTAAAATAACTTTGATTTTTTTCCTACTTATACAAATTCTTCTGTTTTTCTTTGTATTCTTATTTTCGTAAACGTCTTTGTTTATATCTGTTTCAGGCTTATAATCATTGCCCGGGTTCTTTTAAAATTAATTATAAAATTTTGACGTCGCAAATTTTTAAGTAATTACTAGGCAAACGCGGTTATACGTCTTACGATAGGAAATTCTTATCGGCATATTTAAAACATTTTTAATTGGCTTTTACTTTTTTAAAGCTATTTATGATGCTTTTTATGGAAACCCTAAACACGTAAGTTCGAGCCTCGGTATGAGCACGTTTGAGTTCTCATTCTGTGAATCTAAAGTGATTCACTTTTTTAGTTGTGGATCTTGTTACCACAGCAATTCGAATAATCAATCCTGCAGTCTTCTTTAGCCATACTGATGGAAAATAAATTTTTAGCACCCTGAAGGGCGGTGTCAATTTGAGTTTTGGCAAAACTTGGTATGTGCAATGATAGCGGAGAGTAAATATTCTGATAAAACTTTAATTCTTCGGCTATCTGGTTAGACTAAAATTCATACATACATACATACATACATACATACATATATATATATATATATATATATATATATATATATATATATATATAAATATATATATATGATTTATTTTTTATTGATGTTTCGTTTTTTTTTGTAATTGTTGTGCATTTGATTTTGGTGATATTGGAATCTGAGCTAACCCAGTTAATACAATGATGTTGTTACCATGTTTCTGAGACGTTGAATAGCGGTTGCAAAAACGGTTTTGTAGACTCCCCACAATGTGCCTAGAATGTAACCTTGTACCATTGCAAATACGTTGCTTTTTTTTGATTGATTGATTCGTTTACAGGTTATTTAAAGCCAGAGAATATTTTTAGATTTTAAGAATTTATTTTGGAGATAATATTGCTTTAGTGATACAAATTTTACTAGTTAACCCATAGCCTGGGAGAGAAAAGGTGGATTTAAACCTTTGCCAATAGTATTTGCGCGTAAAAGTATAACGAATCTAACTAGAAATGGGAAACGGCTCTCCGATTAAGAATTCCGAGCCGTTATCAATCACACTATCCTTACAATCAAGCTTACAGCACCTGGTATATCCAAGCAGTCACCCATGTAGGTACTGATCAGTCTTGACGTTGCTTAACTATGCCTTGTAACATTATATCAAATTCTCAGTGCTTCCTCTTTTCAGTCAATTTGAAGTATTGACATCGATTGCAGATATGGTAGAGTGCTTTTCCCGGAGGTTCTCTTCAAACTTCACTCTCGACTCGGCTGCAGTACTTCTGTCAGATTTCACTCCTAGAACGGAAGCTTTACTAGGTGACATACGAGTAACACCGTCTCTGGTTTCTGCCATCCTCTCTTACATTAGACCCTTACAAAGCAAGCAGATGTGACAGCCATCTTGGAAGTTATCTATCAAGCTTTAGACAAGAATGGCAAAACTCAGGCTTGGGCTCTAGATATTTCAAAGGCGTTAGACAAGGTTTGCCTTCTATCCAAGATCGAGGGTTACGGTGTCAAGGGTCATATATTTCGCTTAATGCAAGCATTCCTTACCAATCGAGTAATGATGGTCGTATTGTACGGGCATACTTCCAGATCAGGACTCTATCATTGGACCTACGCTGTTTCTGATCTTCATCAATGATCTCCCTGATGTCACCAGTTCCCAACTAACTATTTATGCAGAGGACACCACCATTGACTCCTGGCTTAGTAGCAAATCCAACAGATCCGACAATGTAAACCTGAAAACTGTGCTTGAAAAAGGAGCTCCAATCAATGGTTAACTGGGGCAAGAATTGGTTTGTAAATTCCAAAGCCTCCTAAACAAAACTGCTTTCATTTAAACACCACAGAAAACCTTTTCTGCCTACCATCAGGAGAGCAAAACTCACTGCCTTTTTGACCTCATGTGTTTCACTGACACGAAGTGTATTGACTATATCGAGTTAACTGCTACGTCTGTTGCAATGAGGTTGGTTCACCATGCCGTGCCAAAAGGTTTTTCGCGTCAGAATCTATATTATAAATCTACCCTTCGTCCGTGTATCGAATACTGTTACCATATCTGGTCTGGTATTCCTACTGTGCATCTCGAGATTCTTGACGGGTCTGCAATATAATTGATCCTAACCGAGCATCTCGTCTCTAGTAACTTTCTCACAGACATGACGTAGCTCCCTACCCATTTGTTCTACAAATATTTTCTCGGATGAGCTTTTTTCCCAGGTCCCCCGCTATACGAATTGAAGCGTGCTAGTAGATTGGCAACTAGGTCCCACTGTTTTACTGCTGAACTAGCAAGATGTCACTTCCACTTTAAACTCATTTCCTCATCTAATTAAATGATATAAAACATATATCAGTAATGTGTCCTAGTCAACATGCAAATCAAATTTAATTTAAACAACAATAATTAAAAATAGTTATAAGGATAATATTGACAATAATGCTATTGACATACATTACCAAAATCAAATGCACAACAATTACAAAAAAAAAAAACGAAACGTCTATAAAAAATATCTCTCTCTCTCTGTATGTATATATATATATATATATATATATATATATATATATATATATATATATATATATATACCCAAGTTTATTTTGCATTCAACATCATCACTTGATAAGACACCAGGGGTGTAGAAACAAAATGGCTATTTTTGTAGTAATTTTATAACATATTTATGCTATAAATTAAAAAAAAATATATATATATATATATATATATAAACTAAAAAATAGAAATGCAGCAACTTCATTATTTACGATAAAAATGAAAGTCTTGCGACTTAGTAACTAAAGATAATATATCCCAAACATCAAAACCCTATCTAAGATCAATGTTGTATATGAATACACTTACCCACTCAGAGAATGATTCTTTGTAAATAAAAAAAAAAAGAAAAAAACTTTTTATATAGGATATACTACAACCGCACTCTCACGGAGATTCACCTGCCACCCATCGAATCAGTGACACCAGATGTCACATTAATAATCAGCATATGGACCATAGTAAAATTAGATAGCTATTCGCTAACAATACAAAAATACTAGTAAAATCAAATAGTAAAAACACTTATGATCCTTGAAGCAATACTCACACAACAAAAACAACCATCAATAAATAGAAACATTTATAACTTAAGAAATCGCACACTCAAATGTATATAAAGACACAACCACACTTATGTGCCTACAGATCACCCACCTGTTCTACGAAGTTCACTATTTATCTCTATTTACCCTGATGATGACTTAAGAAAGCTGAAAGTTTGGACAATATTTCTGACGAAATTTCCTCTTTGCTGAGAAGGATTATTCTTAACTTTGAAAAGTTGACCAATAAAATTTATCGACACGCACACACAATATCACAATATATATACATACACACACAAACACACACACAAATAATATCTATCTATCTATCTATCTATCTATCTATCTATCTATCTATCTATCTATCTATATATATATATATATATATATATATATATATATATAGAGAGAGAGAGAGAGAGAGAGAGAGACGAATGTGTGTGCATTTGCATATAGTGCCAATATTATGCACTGTTAAGATATTTTCATCAATATTTTACATGAATCTCGATGCAGCTGTGATAGATTTTGATCAATATGAAATCGCAGTAATTTCACGCATGGCCATATTTAAGGATAATTCGCCAAGGATCTCTTTGATTATAATCAATTTCTGGCGATAGCAACGCATTTCAACTGTATTACAAATGAACCATTTCCAAATACGATATTCTTGCTGTTATATTCTATCAGATGTTTATAAAAGCTGTGAGATCATAGGTAGGATTCATTAAATTAATAGAGTAGACTCTCTTCATTCCCGAAGGATATTGTTCCGAGATCGCTAGCTGATCTCTCTTTGGACAATGTCGGACATTATGTATATATATATATATATATATATGTGTGTCAAATATATATATATATATATATATATATATATATATATATATATATATATATATATATATATATATACTATACTGTACGGGATGAATGCTGGAGGTAACATTTATGAAACTCAAGAGTCAGGATGCAGAAGGTGACACCAGTCAGCTAAGTAACAAATTTTCTATTTGTATATATATATATATATATATATATATATAGTTTCATTTCACTCCAAGCAAGGCAATAAACACACTAAGGCGGAATTTGTTACAGGATGTGAAAAAATATGAGAAAAAAAAAACAAAAACAACATTAATGTTGTAGCATACGTACGGACGATAATGAGTATGTCCCCAGTCACATAAATACAGTAGTAAATACTGTATGTTGGTCTGCAGTTGGAGATTCGTCTCCAGCTGTGCTGGTCAAACTCTCTGTCTCCGGGCAGAGAGGATCTCCAGACAAGGTTATGTCGAAGGACAGAATCTCGTCTCGGTAAATAGCTACCCGACGGCGTTTCATACGGGGTCTGCGGAGAATATTTGGCCGAGCCTAGGGGATAGCATGCCCCACATTAAACTCTGCCTTGTGCCACATCTGACCACATGGTAGGGTTGGTAGATATCCTGCAGTTGGGGATTCATTGTGGAATTCACTTGACTCACTTCTAGCAGTTGACTACTACTTCTACGCGCCGCTGGCGAATCTTATATGTGTTGTTCTTGTCCTAAGTATTATCGTTCATTACCAACCTTCGTTTGATTATTCTATTCAGTATCCTTCCCTAGGTTACAACAGCTAAAGAGAGTGAAAATGAGAGTGAAAAATGATCAGGAATCAAGTAGACAAAAGATTAGGATTGACGCTGCATTTAAATATTTGAAAATCAAACATGAGTGAAAAGCAAGGATCCGGAAGAGAGTTGCAAAAGCGAGAATTGCGAGTGAATAAACTGTTCACATAGAGCGTACGGTTATATCTGTAAGATAATGAGACCTGACTGACAATCTAATACTGAGCTAAAATTCGTAACATCGAGGTATCAAAGAGGAAAACGTATCAAAACAATTACTATGAACTTATTTATAGAACGTACACAGGAAAACTTCATTACGGCAGTGGGAATGTTAGGAAACCGAGAGGACAGATCAGGACCAATATAAGTGCAGATTCTGATTTCGTTTTACCAAGGATCTCTAAATACATATCAAAAGTACCAAACGTGACAGCAACATATATATATATATATATATATATATATATATATATATATATATTATCATAAAATCAAATCCGCAAGGGGAAAGGATAATCCAAATAGGTCATTTTTTATATAAAATATTAAAAGGATAGATCCATGAAGACAGCTCAATGTATTTATATACAGAGCAATATGATATAAATCAAAGGGACAAACTTAATACATTTCGATTTTTCCGAGATGTATTAAGTTTTTTCTTTTGATATATATATATATATATATATATATATATATATATATATATATATATATATATATATATGATGAGCTTTATTTTATAAATTAGACACAATAAGTGCTTAAGATAAAAAAAAAAAACAATATTTAAATAGAACAGTTATAACAATTCATAAATTTAAAAAAAAGTTTACGACGGAATGAAAAGTTGTTCTTAGCGTACCGTTCCGAAATTTTTGTTTCTTATTAAGTCAAGAACTTGCCCTTTTAACTTAAAGAAGGTTATTTACGTCTGTGGCATATTCGAATTCCTTTTAGGAGCCGTTATTGAGTAAAACATAAATTGTTGAATGGATGTGTTTGTAGTGTACCTGATATAGTTCAGCCAATTTCAAATTCCCGTCAAGTCTGTTGTGTTCATTTTCGCATATATGTTCTTGGGAACTACATGAATCGGTCTCTTCTTCTAAAATAGTAAGGATAACTGATTTCGACCAAGGATAAGGCACCAATATCGTTTATAAATTCCATTCATTCGATTACATATCAGGTTGGAACTAAAGATCTGTCTGATTCTATTATGTATATTACAAATGCAGATATCAATGCTTATATAAATATTTAATCATCAATATAACTTTCACTGCTTCCTAGAACCTCATCCCATCTGTCAACAAATTTATAGATACCACGTTTGCAAAATTCTTTAAGTCTTGATGGAAAATCTGAGACCAAATCATGTTCGACCTCTTTTCTTGATGGTAACCTTAGTGTACCTAAATGGTTCTGCAAACTCCTAATCAGAATGAGTAAGGTCGGCAGAATATGGAAGAGAAAGCAACCGGGCTCCTCCCAGAGATATTTAGTCAATAGTGCAGTGTGAGGGATGGGAAAGAATTATCTTGATGGAGGATTAATCCCTTTCTGCTGAATAAGAGTGGGCGTTTTCTGTTCAAAACTACTTTCAAACGACGAAGTTGTTGGCAGTAGAGATCAGCGTTGATTGTTTGATTATTGTCTAACAGTTCATAATGGTTGATTCTTTGAATATCCCATCAGACACTCAACATGATATTCTTTGGATGAAGTTCTCATCTCTGTTACTGAACAGGACTGTCTCTTCAAATGAATCCCTGGCGTCGGGACTTAACATTACGGTAAATGATCCAGTTCCCATCACCAGTAACAAATCTATCCAAACAGGTCACTTGAAAAAGGTCATACCACCGCTACGTAATAGATGTTACGCAACGGTGGATGGTGCAAGGGAGGAGAGAAGAAATCCAACAAGGAACAGGTACTACAAACACAGCATCTACTCCGACGGGAAAAAAGCCCTCTCCACTGCTAATCCCTCGGGAAGAATCCGGAAGGAAAGCCCCAGGATCGCACGTAACACTGGGGGGATCCGATGACCTGCAGGACCCATTTTCCAATCATTGAAACTTTTACATTCCGTTTCAATTCGCGTAGAACTGTCGCATTAAATTTGTCACTGAGTTACCTAGCCATTGGGGCAGGATCAACTGTAACAGCAGATTCCAAATCCTTTGAATTGAGTTCCTTTAGTTGATCCTACCTTGACCCTTCTTCTAGACTAAAATTCCCAATTTGGAAAAAGGAAACCACCTTTTGACATTTCTTTTTATGTATTGACCCCATAAAAGTACTGGGTGGATTTTGTTGCTGCACTTGCGTTGACACCTTTATGAATATCATGAAGTACAATATTTTTAATGTTTTTTTTTTTTTTAATTTGGGACGAACATAGGGCCAAATTCCGAACTATATTACGAATAAAATTCTCAAAAGTTGAAGGAAAAAATATGAATTACTCATAGTAGCATTATTAAATAACATAAAGAGACAATACTTTAATAAATTTTGTTTAACGTTTTCGCCTAAACATTGTACAGGGCTTTCGTTCCAATCTGATATAATGTGAATCTGTAAATAATAAAAAATATATAGAGAAAGAAACGGCAAAATTTCTGTATCAAATTAACCATGTGATTAGATGTAGGTAATATAATATTAATAATTCAAATCATTCAATCATATGAATGCGCCGTTAGTGTAATGCATAGCTGCTTGGAACGTGAAATCTGTGAGCCTACTTCGAATTTCGTTACATATAATTCATCCATTGGAAAATTTATAAATTCATTTTTTCTTCTTTAAGTTATGACAGGTTGAACTCATTTTGCTTGTTTGGCAACCAGTCTAGAAGATGGACAACTCTGAATTCAAAACCGCATTTAGCTTTGCGGAAGCACATATTCAGGTTGTGGGTTTCACAGGGACTCTGTGATGCCGACTAATGTCGATCTGGTTGGATGAAATTCAAAATGTTTTCATTTTGATATTATGTTCTGCGTGAGAGTGTTTGTAAAATGTCAACTTCAAAGGAATACATCGATGAAAAAAAGGTATATTTTGGTGATCGTTATAGAAGAGTCTGCTCTTGCAGAGTGTTGGACTTGGCTCTTTCCGACAGACGCGAAGTCACAAGCCCGTCGCTAATTCATGGCAAATGCTATTCAAACCTGTACAGATAAGACCAGCTTTACTACGTCAACGGAGTCGAATCACCCCCCCACTCCGTATTCCAGTTGTAAGGAGGAAGTTCCACTGAGACGAATTTTTCTTAAGAACCGCTACTTCGAATAATAGATCCCCGAGTGGATGATACTCAGAACACTACAATCTTAACCTCTTCAATCAAGGGTCAATCGATATCTATCCTACATATCCTCACTTCTTACTTCCGAGTCTTACATTTATTTCACACCTCTCACTCAGTAACCCTCTACCTTGAGTGACTATTGAGCCTTATATTGGCTGAAGAAAGTAAAAACATTTCGTTTATAGAACTATGGATGGATAAAATTCACCACTGTGTATTTAGTGTTTAAAAGTGGAATTTGGTTATTTAAGCATCGGATTCTGTAAATTTTAACTTTGAACACTTCGATAATACGTTTATAAATTGTCCATTGATAATCATCGATGAGATTGATTCGCTGCACCTTCACGGGCTTACATTCTCAGCTGACATGAATTGAGAAGATTATATTGAATTCATTGAAGTTTTCCTGTGTACGTTCATATTGAATTAGTTCACTACGTCGTGCTAATAATTTTCCACCCGTGAATCTTTCTTACATATCTATAAATCTACTATTTGTCCATGCTTTAAATATAGTAGCTACATATGACCCGGTATTAGTGATAAAATCCAAAGAAGAATCAGCAATATCCTTGGTCCTGACCTGGCTGGCATCTCATCTTCAGTCCATTTCCCACTGCCGTAATGTAACTTCCCTGTGCATTTTCTATAAATGCCTTCATGGTAATTGTTTGGATGAACGCTTTGCTAGGGAACCTAGACTTTATGAATTTAAGCGTAATACTAGATACTAGGTCTCATCAATTTACAGTTGAATTGGATAGACGCAAACATAAGTCCTATGTTAATAGTTTCTTCTCTCGCTAGTGAAACTCTTCCGGCTTCTTGCTTTCCGGCCAACTTTAATCTTTAAAAAATTATATGCAATGTCAATCGTTATCTACTGTCTTCCTAATTACTGTTCTATTGTTCTTGTTCTTTAATAATGTTTCTCCTTTTTTCTTATTCTTTTACACTCAGTAACTCCTTGTATTTTAGTCGCTTTACTGTCTTGCATGGGGTGATATGATTAAAAAAGGATGCATTATTCATCAGGAAATAATACAAATATTAGTGCCAGTTTGCATACATTGTTGATGTTTTTACTATAGAAAATCTTTTCAAATCATATAGTGATTTTCCAAGCGTAGCTTGGATGTGGCACAAGGCCTAAAGTAAGGGGCACCCAGTGAGGATTGAACTCACTCGTAATTGTTCTAGTGAGACAAGCTTGTTAACCATTACACGCATCGTAGTGGCTAAAAATTAATGCAAGCTTCACTGAAAGAACAGTGCTATTAAATGAATTATGTTCGCTTCTTTCTATTGTAACGTAAACGAATGAAATACAATGCTACTTGCTCTGTTTAATGTAATATACCCGGACGTTTTTACTTACAGTTTTAGTACAATATATTGGGCGCAGTATGTTTATTGCAAACGTCCAAAGATTTGGCAGACATAGGTATTGGCCTGTAGCTAAGCCATTTTTTCTTTGTTTGAGAGAAGAAGAAGAAGAAGAAGAAGAAGAAGAAGAAGAAGAAGAAGAAGAAGAAGAAATCTTTTCAACAAAAAGATAAAAACAAATGAATTGTAATTCGGGAAGTATTCTTTTTACAAGTGCGGATAATGCGAAACGTTCGGACTTAGACAGGCCTAATGATGTGGCGTCCCGAATTCTTTACTCAGCTTCTCCCGAAATGGAGAAAAAGGCGAAATGGAATCTTGGACATGGATAATAGAAACCATCCACTTCACTAATAGTGAGACGGCACTACCAAAAAGCTGAAAGCTTACCATTAAATTGCCGGTGCAAACGAATCCGCTAGAAAGAATTCCACATATCCGTTGTGGCCTAGTAATGCACTAGATTCTACAGAAAGCAAATTTATCTACTAAGCCATCCTTGTAAATATCAAGCAGATTAGTTTTCCATTTTCAGTGTTTTCCATTTCTCTTTCATCCATTTAATGCAGTCTACAAGCGGAAAATTGATTTTTTACACTGTCTTCAAGGGTTTTATACCTCAAGTGACTGATGGGATGTCTTTGAAGGGAAAAAGGCCCTTCCTAATGTGATCACTGCTTTATAGCTATATGTACAGCGAGGGCCGTACTAGATTTCAAGCGTCCTTATTGTGCAACTAGACGTTCCTCTTTCCAAGAAGATAATACTTTTAAATCTCTGTTATGCCAATATTTAAGAGACATCCATGAGATGAAAGACGATACGAAATTTGTGGACAATTAAAAAAACAAAAAAACAAACAAAAGTAATAATAAAAAAAAAGCAAACGATTATAGCTGGATATTTGGCTTTTTCCAAAACTGTTTATTTTTTTTTTATAGTTTTGTTTTAAAGTTGTCGGACTTAAGCTTAAGACATCATTTACTTAAAACTTTCCATTAAGTGTTGGAATTCCTCGGCCCTGAAAAACGAACACACCTTACTTTTCCGGTTGCTATATGGCAAATATACAGTCAATTTGGCACAAAATGTTACTATTGTTCTGGCGTCGACAAGAGATAAACATTAAAAAAAAAAAAAACAACTGTTAATAAAGTAGTGGTTTTCACATTCAGAAAAAAAAAACAGTTTGATTTAAAAAGAATGAGAATAGAAATTTATCCGAAAGCCATTATGTTGTATATCTAATGCCACTGTGTATGTTGTATATTTTAGCTAATTAATTGTAAATGTATTTTACGTGTCATTTTCTAGAATAAGTTTGTTATAACATCAATAGTTATGGAGATTTTAAAATGACAAAAACAGATCTATCTATCTATCTATCTATCTATCTATCTATCTATCTATCTATCTATCTATCTATCTATCTATTCAGGCTTGTTCATATCTATCTATCTATCTATCTATCTATCTATCTATCTATCTATCTATCTATCTATCTATCTATCTCTCTATCTATCTATCTCAAAGAGTATATCTATTTCTATAACACTTTCTCTTTCTACCTCTCACTCTATCCACGTATGCCAAACAATATATCTTTCTCTACCACTCTCTCTGTCTATCCAAGTATGCCCATCTATCTATCTATCTATCTATCTATCTATCTATCTATCTATCTATCTATCTATCTATCTATGCTTGTTCATATCTATCTATCTATCTATCTATCTATCTATCTATCTATCTATCTATCTAGGCTTGTTCATATCTATCTATCTATCTATCTATCTATCTATCTATCTATCTATCTATCTATTTGCTTTTTAACAGTGAAATTGATATCTAAAAAAGTTTACCCAAACACGTGCCCTAAATATAACGTTTATAGTAATAATAAATATTATCAGATTACAAGAATCCATTAATTGCTTTGCAATTAATGGATTCTTGAGCAAAAAACGATTTATATAATACAAGGAGTAACCAATGAATCGTAGATACCAGATTGAGGGCCTAAAAATATAAAGGGAACATATTAATTAAACGATTCATTGGCCCCAATTTTAGTTGTGAATTCTTTTTCTTTCATTGAATCTCAAATTTAAAGACTTGTTTCGTTGCATATCACTATTAAAACATTTTCATCATGCACTAATATGATATATAATAGGGTGGCATTAGGATAAGGGCTCTTGGTTGGGCTTTCATCACAATAGGTAGGGAGGGCTAGATGCAACAGGCAACAATAAACTACAGAAGAATTCAAAACTGATCGCTGTATTTAAGTATTGCATTAATATTTAAGCTTACATTTTTAAAAGTTCAACGGTAATTCTTCTACCGCTATTTAATTTAAAGACAGTTTGATGTACGTAGGCCCTTACTTTCCGTATAAACAATTATTTTTATTTCATGGTTGACTTTCGCTGGGTTTTGCAATTATTTTCGATTATTCCCAAATTTATTTCCAACTTATAAAAATGGTTATCGTACAAAAAATTAATCGCAAAAAACACGTAAAAAAATCACCGAAAACAATTGCAGTAATGAAAAATTGGGAATGCGAAATTTCAGGATTGCAGGTCCGGATACGGCCGGGAATATTTTTAATTTGCTCACGAAGTTGGTCTGATTCAAAAATGGTATGATATGTTGGGCTATCACCTGTAGGAGTAAAGTTGAAAGCACGGACAATTTTATTTTGAAACACTGTTATTTGAGAACAGTAATTGTTTTCATTTGAACATCAGCTATTGAAAGTTAGAGAGTTGTGTCCCTTTAACTTTTTTATCAGTAGAAGCCAAGATGGCGGGATCTGCAAACAATCGCAGTAATAAAAACTTAGGAATTCAGAATCTCTGGATTGCGGGTTCGAATCCAGATACGGCCGGGAATGTTTTTAATTAGTCGGCCTGATCCCAAAATTGTATAATATGTTGAGCTACGGCCTCTAGGAGTAAAACTGAAAATGTGTGACACAGTGACACACTGATATTCACATTTATTACATAGATATTGTTTAGAATTTGCCTTATTTATGTGTCAAGAAGAATGCTCAATATCAAGAATAGTAGATATAAACAGTAAGGACATAGAAATCAACACTGCATAGTGACTGGTAGTTACACGCCTACAGAGATCATCACCATCTATTAACTTACCAGTCACCAACTCTTTTTGATTTTGACATTTGTTCACTTTATAGTTTTCTATTTAAAATTTTGACTAACAGACTTTCGTTATGTTGGTGTCTTGAAAATTTATATTCTGGCTTAGGTCTGACTCACGACCACAAATATGAAGTACCCGGTGAGGTACCTCACTACTAAAACATTGCACTACGAAGAAGCGAGCTCTAATCTAATATTTTATTTGGACACGTTTTCTAATCTGTGTTTTTGACGTGTCGTTTCGACTTGTTTAATTGGGATTTTGTTGGCTTGGCTGATTTAACGACGCTTGGATTGATATCGAATTTTGCATGGGGGCACTCAGTGAAACCGAACTCACTACTCAGTATTATAGTCAGCTAACTCATTAAGCTAATGAGGTCAAAGTTTAATGAATAGATAAAAACGATTTCGCCATTCTGTATATAAGGAATCCCTCAGCTTACTTAGCAGAAAATTTCTTCATTAATTTCCCAAACGGAATCATTTCAAAATTGTTAGATATAAACTAGAAGAAATTTGCGCATTGTTCAAGGGGCTTCTCACATACATGGATAGTTTTTGCAATATATGTATTCGATAGTTTTGTAATAATAATTTAATCGTCTTGCTGAAACGAAAATATATTTTATTGAGGAGAAATCGAAATTGCTACATCAAACAAGAAATGCCTGCGTAAAAAGAGAGAAAACACAGAAAAGAAATCAATGAAACAGAAGACGCCGCTTCTACATAAAACAAAGATCCGTCGAAAAATGATAACCAAAAAAAAAAAAAAAAAAAAATAAAAGGGGGAAAAATAAGAAAAAAATCAAAATGCAAGAAAAACCTTTAAAATATTTCCCCATCATTCCTAGCAATGATGGATCTCACCTGATTAGAGTCAAATGACGGCAAACAGTTGCCATGGTCACAGAAAATTACTGGGCCGACCTATTTTCAATTATTATTTATTTATTTATTTTACCAAGTGTTAGAAACCTTCGTAGCTTCAGAGAAAATAGCTTGAAAGAGTTCCTAAAATGCTTTTATTTTTCTCATATACGAGTGGCTTTTTTTTTTCAATTTTTGTCCCTATCTTATTTTTATTTTATTTATTTATTTATTTATTATTATTATTATTATTATTATTCAAACAGACAGCATGAAGTTTTGTGTTCCAGGGCTCAGCAATCAAAGATTTTTATGATTCAAGGAATTAGGCTCCGGCATTCAACATAAAAAAAACAAAAACAAACAAAAAAAAAAAACGATTGTTTGTTATTAGAAAAAAAAGTAACCACCCTTTAAACACAAGAAGTTCATGCATATTTTCTGTTTGTCGGTCGACTCTTTTACTTGTTTTTATTCTTATAGTTTTATACTTTTCATTTGTAAAAGTGAAGGAAAGAAAATAAAGATGGCGGAAGTAGAATTATTCTATACTTCTTTTGATTTCTAATATATTTTTTCTACTCTTTCCAATACTTCTAATTATAGTTGTTTTTTGTTTTCGTACTTTTGATTTCCCAATTCTTTCCATCCATTAAAAAATATTTCTTCTGTCCTTGATAATTCCGGAAAGGTCGATCAAGGTTATTACAGTGGGAAGGGTTAACTTCAGTTTCTTAAAAGAGAGAATAGCAAAAGAAGTATAAAAATAGCTATAAAAAAAAAACTGTTCGAATTTAAGCGATTGTTTACTGACAAAGTATACGAATAGCAATCTAATGTCCAGTCAAATTAATTAATAGACAACTTTTTCTAATATTCGATAGCAGTTTATTTTGAACAAATAACTCAGATATTAATTAGATTTTGTCGCTACCGGTTAGGCCCTAAACCTGCACTAAACCTGATGAGTGGTTATGCCTTCAAAAAAGTTCCTTGTTTCGAACGCGTATTGGAAGCTCACTCCCGATCTCAAATGGAACGTGTATATTCATGTCATTGCAAAAAATGATCGGTTCTTTGTATCGCTCAAGAAAATACATGCTCTATCTTTACAAGAGTCAGATCAGACCAAGAATGGAGTATTGCTGCCATATCCGGGCTGGTACTATCCAGTCCTTCCTGTCTGGTCTCGAAAGAGTCCAAAAGTAATTATGTGGGTGAAGAATTAGTCTCCATCCTACAACTCTTATTCCACAGATGAAACAATGCGAGTCTCTCACTACTCTATCGCTAATTACTATGACAGATGTTCAGACGAGCGACATTCCTTAGTTCCATCAACTCAGACCTTCACGGCCATAAGATACCATGCCATACTCACAGAGGCAAATCATCCTCATTCCCTTCGTGTTTCTTTGAGAAGGAATAAGTTCCACTCAGTTTCTTTCTCGAAACTGTCATGGAACAAACTCCCGAGAGGATGCTTCCCTGACAACTACAATCTTCGTCTTTTCACGTCCAGAATCACGTGATATCTGTTCTACACGTCTACATAATATGCAGTTCTTAATTTCTCGTTCTCCCTCGGTTACAACAATCTCGCTCAGTAACCATCTACCTTGAGTGACTATTGGGCCTTATATGGAGTGAAATAACATTACAAAAATATTTTGTACAAGGAATAAATACTTATCAGTAATAGGAATGTGAAATAAATGTCTTATTGTTTAAATAACAAAAAATCTGGTTATTTAATATCTATCCTCTTATATGAAAGTGAATACTGGACAATTTCCTGACAAATGAAGATGAAACACTGAAGCGAAAGAGGGGTGGTTCTACAGAAGGATGCTGAGAATACCATGAACGGAAATGGAAATGAAATGGACAATTATCCTTAAAGTCAGAAAAGGGATAGTCTAAATTTCTATTATACATAATGAGACAGGAAGGACAGAGAAACGGCGAGTAATCTCACACGAGTTTGCGTAAATGGATGACAAGGTGGGTGGGTAAAGAAATGGCAAGGTGCACAAACTGCTTAGAGCTTCAAATGACAGGGAGATGTAGACAGCCATGATACCCACACCCTGAAAGAACAAGACATATAAAAGAAGAATTGCAAAATTGTTTCGTTTAATTTATAAAACTGCAAATTTTAAAGTAATGAACTTTACATTTTAACCCTGACAGACGTCGGCGAAATGCATTTGTTTTCAATCAGCTTTTTCTTATTAAACTGAAATGCCCAAAATTAGTGACACCTACCCTATAAGATATAGCCCACACTTTCCCTGAATAACGGCAGCTACGGGACCCTGAAGTCGCTGTTTGAGGATAATTATTTAAGCACAATCTATAGCTATCAGTAACGGCATTTTATTAGCTAGTCGCGGCTGTAAGGAATTTAGTGAAATCTGTAACATGTCACATATATTTTCCATCCATCCTGGTCGACCGTAGTCAGGATCGTCGAGCCAATGGTTACGCCTGGGTTAAATACAGTTTTCAATTCAGAGTTACTTTCCCCAAGACTGGTTGCTATTTATAGAACCTAATATTTCCTGCTATATACCCATAGCTAGGAGAATTCATAACTTTCACAAGGGTATTAGTACGTAAGTAAATGTAATCAGACTGGAATTCGAATACGTCTCTCCAGCGAGCCTACATTATCAATGGAGTTTAAATCCTGTGAGAGCCAGAAGCAATGTGGGATCTGGAAATGAGTATTTAAGGAACCCATTTCTTATCACCTGCGTTATCTTCCTGGAACAACTGGGAAACATGTCGAGCATAAAAGGAAGCCCAATGGTTTGCAACAAAGTTTGTTTATATCACACTTTTCAAGAAGGACACCAATTTCGCTTGGAGTTACTGCAAACTTCATCAGAACGCAGACCAAATTATTACAAAACTAGCTACTGACAAGCTTCATCTGAAGCTTCATCCAGTATCCTCCTCGCATGAACTCGTCCGTCAGCTCGAAAGAGTCAGGAATGTGACTCAACTGACTAGGTGAAGTGGAATCAATCATCTACGTTCCAAAGGTGGTGTTCTCAGGTCAGGTTAGGCGCAGTAACCGAAGTGGTGGCGTCAATAATAGTATCGTTGTTGGTCGACGATTAAGAAACGCGATGGAATGCAGTGTATAGTAATCAATATGGTTAACTGATGGCTTGAGGGGTACCAGCGTTGAATTGGGATGATTCCCATCTTTGTCACTTGTCAATGATTTCAGTCCGGAATTTGCATATTCCTGGTATATTCTTTGTTAACGTTACCCGATAAATACCTGGAGAAATTGTTCCCCCGCAGACAGAGTGCCTGTCTTTCTAATCGCAATAATTACTCCGTGCTGAATGGTGTTCAATCCTGACCACATGCCATGGCTTTGAGAGCAACACTGCCACAGCTAAATACAAAGAGGCAGAGTGAAACACTAAATGACCTCTATAAAGTGTTTGTGCAAATGAATGGTAGACCAGTGACATGGAGGGATGGTAAATGGACAAATATTGTCTAGACCTGTAAAGAATAGGATGTTACAGAAAGCTGTGATCTCCCATGACCTGAACGGACACGGTACATAAAAGAAGACATTACGAAAGTATTAGTGTCCATGTGTAATCGAAGAATTATACGAAATCCTTGGTATTTCTACCAATTCTTTAAAACAAGTTATTCATACTAATTTTATATAGACCATATATAAAAATTATTGATTGCAGTTCAATTCTTTCCAAAAGCAAAGTAAAGTATTCAGAAATAGGAAAAAAATTGTTAAAAACAAAAAAAAACGAATGTATAATATAAATCCTCCTTTATGGCAGTGAATCCTAGACAGTTTTATTACACATCAAGAGGAGGCTTGAGGCTACGGAGATGTGGTTCTACAGAAGGATGCTGAGAATTCCAGGGACAGAGCATGTAAGCAACAAGGAAGTTTTAAGGAAAATAGAAATAAAAATGTCACTTGTAATTAGAATAAAAAATAGACAGCTGAAATTTCTGGAACATATAATGAGGAGTGAAGGTTTCACTCACAGGACATATTAAAGGCAAGAGTGACAATGTGAAACAGGGAATAATCTAACTAACGAACTTATATCATGGTGGCCTTATTGCTTTGCTTGGGGTGAATTGATTAAAAAACTGGTAATAGGTTCAAATGACTTTTTTCTGTCTCTTTTCTCATACATCGTCTGCTAATTGTAGTTTGTAACCAATTGTAACTAAATTCTTGAGGATGAATTCAACCAGCTGCTGTATTATATTTGCCGGTATGAAGCAGTTCTACTGAACGAACTCGTCATGTGTAAACTCCCCCCCCCCCTTAAGCAGTCATCCTTCTTTGACTGATTCGTATGATGGACATGTCTTTATGTTGTTTCACAGGTATTACTAGTATTTCCTTCCAGTTACGTTTCTTTTTCTTGTATTTCCAAGCTGGTTAATGGCGGGAGTATGTTGAGGTATGTTTAGGTGTGATGCCGGAGCTGGTCCCGATGAATGTCACCGTTACATTGTTGTAATACCAATTTGCTCATCAACATGACTGTTCCCGGTGAAAGTAAAATAGCCTTGAAAACTACAGAAAAAAACAAAAAAAACTCTAGGTCTAGGAATAGAGATAATATGAAACATGAAGACCACGACAATGTTAGTGGTAATGGGTGCTTTCGGTCTGGTCTTGGAAGAGATGGAGAAAGAATACCACAACAAAGTCCCTGACAGCATCAATATCATCCTATTCGCCACTGTTCACATATTAAGGAAACATCTATCCATCAAATAAATCCGTCACATTCTCATGACAGCCACAAGGCCAAGGGATGAACTCGACTCGATGAGTGAATTAAGTAGTATATTAATAAAATTCTTTCCGATAATAATAATAATAATAATATATATGCAACTTTTACGGAAAAGTAACTGCAAGAAACTGGTATGAACATCGTTCAGACCCGGTTACAGAGATAGGACCTGTAACAGTTTTATGGGACTTTACAATACCTGCTGACAGAACAATCAAATCTAATCGGCCAGGCATTGCGATCAAAGACCACAAGAACAGAATGTGTTTTTCTTATTGACATGGCAATCCCTGCAGATTTAATGTATCTTTGAAGATCTTAAAAAAATTATCAAAATTCAAGGGTCTTGAAATGGAAAACTAAAAAAATCGTGATACATGAAGACATCAATAATACCGGTTGTAGTTGGAGCCCTCGGATTGATAGAAAAATGTTCTGATTACAAAAAATTGTACTTCCAATTACAGCTAACAAATTACGAAGAGGTATATCTATGTAAAATGTGTACAATCTTAGTTTTCTTTTTACAAAAATGATCAATGGAAAATGTCATGGAGCCATATCTGATCTTAGGTCTCTGATTGGACCTGGAAGGAAATGTATATACAACAGAAATCAAAGAAAATAATAATAATAATAATAATAATAATAATAATAATAATAATAATAATAATTTCTAACCAAGCGTCACTTTTTTGGCATTCAGCTCTCTCACTCATTAAAAATAATGTTATTTGTTTAAGCAATATTATGGAGTCGAGTTAGGTAGAAGTAACTGTCTGAGGTAAATTTATAGCCTAAAGTCATGTCCGGATAAAATTACTTTAAGGGCGGCTTCAATTTCACATAAGAATTTATAACACTGGATTTAGAATTAGCACAAACAAAATTTACGCTCTTCCATTGGATTTAGAATTAGCACTAACAAAATTTCAGTTATCAAACACATACCCTCTTCTATTGGATTTAGAATTAGCACTAACAAAAACATATTTATGTTATAAATTTTTTTATAAAAAATAATTATATCTGCTCTACTTTGTATTGAGAACTCTTTTAAGAATAGTAATTGTTGGTTATTGGAATTCATTCCGTATACACCAATTATATACTTATATATATATATATATATATATATATATATATATATATACGTTTAGTTAAAAACCAATGATGTTTCATGTGCATATATTGTCCAATGTTTGAGTGTTTTCGGCTATCGTTATGCAGCTGAAATCAAAATTTGATTCGAAATGTAGAAAAAACAAATAAAAAATTATTAAGGAACATTTGAAATTCTGTCAAATATGTATAGACGAAAAATCGCTACCCAGCATTCCGTAAGGTCAGCCACATCGAGGTTTTGTAATAGTGCTCTCGACGCAAAATCGTTGTCTAGTACAAGCGAGATGACCACACCCATTATATATAAGTACCTACGCTTGAAGAAACATTATAAAAAACAGAAAATTTGGAAAGCTGGAGAATAATTGAAAACCATTCAAACAATTCCATTATTGAAATCAGCAAAATATTGAATAAGTGCTGTTATATTTTAGAAGTTTTCCCTCTCTTAATGTTCAGCGTGAGTAACAGGATACTGGTGTGAAAATTCATTTTAAAAAAGTCTAACTGTTGACGAAAAAAATAGATATACCAAATCTGAGATGTAATCTTATCAGCAGGCAAGAAAGTGAGCGCGAAGGAGATTTAAAACAATTAAAATGATAGAAAAAAAAAAAAAAAAACAAAACAAAAAAACAGTCTAGGAAGTCCCAGAAGTATAGTGTAAGAGAGTGGATGTCCTCCCTTTAATTTTCGAGGGCAAAAAAAAGAAAAAAACAAACAAAAAAAAAAACAATCCCCCCAAAAAAAAAAAAAAAAACAAAAAACTGGAAATTTACATAAAAAATAATAGTAACATAGAGATTAAAAAAAAAGGTGGAACAATTTAAAGCGATGTTTGGATAAATATGACAACACACAAACACACACAGACGAAGAAAATCAAATGAAAGAAGTGTTTGAGAGAAATGGTGTCACTTGAATCTTTCGTAAATATTAGTCTAAGGCAACAAAAAATTATTGTTTTTTTTCTTCCCTTATAGTAAAATAATAACGAAGAAAATGGTTTTCGCTGAACATTTGTAAATTCTTCATAATATATATTAAAAAAACTGATGAAGTATGTAACTGGAAAGAATGAAATATGGACTCAGACATCACCAAAAAAATGTCTGTGGGAGAAAAAGTGTGAAGTGTTAGAATTGGCGGGAAGTTGCAGGGCATCATTGGGTGTGGGTCTAATTGCTATGGATACAAGTAGAAGGTTCTGTTTGCAGCTTTGACCTCTTTTTTTCTTGAATTGTTTGCATGTGTCACTTGAGTATGGCTATCTACTGCCAGTTCTTACTGACCAAATCAATAAGGCTGCCGATGCTAAGGGGTGAGTCACAGGCACACATATGCTTCGGCTTGTAAAATCTGTGGGGGCTAGCAGGGTTCACCTATCTGCACAGTGAAGGTGTACCATGGCTGCAGGGGCCGGTGAAGGCTGAGTAGGGGAGACAAGACAGAATGGGTGGGGCGGTAGTTAGGTAGATTGGAGAGGAGATGTGATGATGGTGTCGGTGAAGAAAAAGAAGATGGAGGTTGGCAGGCTGGTCGGATGGCTGAATTGTTGGATTGCTTGCAGGAGGACAACGTGTGGGTAAGCGTGGGAGTTGGGGAGGAGTTTGGAGCATGTTGGAATTGGGGATTGAAATCGAGTGGTGTGTGGCTGCACAAAAAGAACAGAGAAAAGAATATTGACGAAGATCACGCCGGCACACACAAATACAAAACAGTAAGCACGCATAGAGAAACGTATACGGAAGTAAGAAGAGACATATTCACACAAATCCAATCAGATAAAAAAAAAATCACTCAAACGTATGCACATGCGTTGTATGTACAAAAACGTTCAGAAAGGAAACTGACTTCGAAGTCCTTAATATACGCATCCATCGATAAGAAACCACGTTCACAGACAATGTCATATATACAGGGTTTTATAAAAAGGGGTAAAATAGTTGTGTACAGTCATACATACACAAAAATGGCGGACAAACGGTAATGTGCGACCATTGCACACGCAGTCAAACACGCATGCGCATAGTCAAACCATACAAAATATACTCAAGAGTTTATTCAGCCAAAAATCACTTAAGCTATCCAGCAATATATATATATATATATATATATATATATATATATATATATATATGTTTGTGTGTTTGTGTGAATCGAAAGAGGGCTTCTGCTTATTAGGTAAAGCTCATGCATATACTTATGCTACATAGCAATGTGCAAAATTGCAGAGAGAATAATACGGACACGCATAGAAGTGAGTTCAATTTCTGTAAAACCACTTAATATACGCATGCGCGTAGACACAAATTTACGTCCATGCATAAGTGCATGCTCTGATACTATCAAAATCCCAGGTAAAGGTAAACAGATTGCAACATGCCGATATAAACAAATTATATAAATATATCTTTTTATATATATATATATATATATATATATATATATATATATATATATATATATATATATATATATATATATATTTGTGTGTGTGTATAATTTATTATATATATATATTATTAATTATTAATTTATATATATATATATATATATATATATATATATATTATCGATTTTAACATTAATACATATGTGCGGATGTGGTTGAGATTGTTGCAGGCATCAGTGTTTGTGTTCCAGAGAAAATAAGATTTCCAATGCAAATTTTTTATGGTAGGCTGGTCATTCCAGTTTCAAATATCGGTGCAACATATTCTTCCTAAATATCACTGCGCACATGCATGCGTATTTCTCGCTGAAACCAACGGCCAGTATTCATGACCAATAGAAAGTCTAGATTTCTAATATTAATTTTTTAATGCTAGTAGGACTTTTTAACTTGGTATATTGGCGTAACACAATCTCCGTCTGCCGCATTCCGCCATTGAACCGAACTAATTCAAACTTAGTATATATATATATATATATATATATATATATATATATATATATATATATATAATCTACTTTCTAATTTTTAAGTAAAAATTAAGATTAGTATTTAACCTATATTTAGGGGTAGAAGAGATGAATTTATACCTTTCCCGTGGGTATTTTTGCGTAAATGTATGTAACGAACACGACGTGGTGAAATGGTTAGCAAGCTTGTCTCGCTCAATTACGATTGAGTAATGAGTTCGATCCTCACTGGATGCTCCATAATTTTGTTCTTGTGCCGCATGTAAACTACAATCACTAAATCGTTATATGTAAACATATTAATTATGATCGGAAGATCAGTTGAGGTGTGAAACTGATAGTCACCTGCAGTGTTGATATGTATGTCTCCACAGTCAATAGAAAATAAATAAATATACTGTTTAATAAATAAACGTACAGTCTAGTCACATGCTAGTATCCACTAAAAAGAATGTGTAAATAATAAATATCTGTTGGATTAATAAATAAAATTTGATCCCTTTATACACAGACACACACACACACACACACATATATATATATATATATATATATATATATATATAAATGCTAAAGACGGCAGAGCCTAAATATAATATATTATAATAATATAGTGACCTATATAAATACCTGACCCCCACGGTTTATGTAAATCAAATTATAAATACTTATATCCGCCTAATAATTGTCATTACATGAAACCTTAAGTAGCAGATTTTAGTATTATAGAGTTCTCTCAGTCAGTGTGTGTTTATCGAAAAATAAATACGCTTGAAATTCACCTTCGTAACTGTCGTGCGCCAACGGCTTAGGGGTAGAACTTCCGACTGACGCCAATTCAGCCGGGTTTCGATTATAGCTAAAGGCAACCGGATGTCTAGCCACAGTGATGGTCTATGATGCAGCGAAACAGTCTGTGTATGGAAGATATGAAGATATATATATATATATATTGAAAACTCAGCCCCTGACAATTGCATCGTGTTTTATTACCCCCATTTACAATAGTGTCCAATGTATTTATGATGATTGTGATATACCCATTAGTGTTCATAGGTACAGTATACAATAATTATAATATATATATATATATATACATATATACGATCGCAAAAACGTGAAACCTAGAGTCACAAACTCACATCAATCCAATCAAATATGTTAGTTCTATCTCTGATATTGAGCGCTTTCTAATAAGTACCGCGCATATAATCCATAAATATTACATATAATATATTACATATATATATATACTCAACTATTTATATTTAGATAAGTTTATACCCTGAATCAATCATAAAAATTAAGAATATGGCATTAGTAGATACTAAACACTTCAAATACGTCAGTGAATGAGTCAATCGAAACACATTTAGTATAGGAGATAAGGAAATCAAGCAAAGAATACGAAGAGATAGTTTCGCACAACACTTTAAATTGCTACAAAACCAAAACGTTAACCTGAAAACTTAAGTCATAATCTTAAATATCGTTCTTAGTTCGAGACTTTCATATGTATGTCAGTCATGGTGACAAAATCCGCCCAGAAATATCTAAACCTCTTTTTCAGATCAATGGGTTTGTGCGAGTGAAGTCTATAGGTTTTGACGAAGATCATCCGTCTTCGAAACTTGTGAACTAGCATAACAAAAACCACATCATTTGAGTTCCTTCAGCAGCAGTAACAGTTAAAAATATGTCACATGTAACTCAAAGAGAAAATAATGACATAATCAAGATGTTAACTTTCCACCCTACTTCAAATAAAAGTTTAGGAAGGAAACGCCTGTCAATATGGGAACGAGCGATAACAGCTACTCAGCTCGAGAAACTTAATTTCCTGAAAAACTTTTTTAAGGGAAAGATTTTATAGATATCAACCGACTGGATACTCGGTCAATGAAAGTCAATTTTTTCCTTATAAGGAAACGTCTGATATTACTATCACCGCTAACATGCGCATTCAACGAAAATCAATGCTAAGACGCATACAAGGAATATCATATTGTATGTTTATTAGATGACGCATTTGTCAGCTGTCATTAGTTTCTAACAAATATTTCTTTCATCGTACTTTCCTTTGCTTTTTATCGCAATTACTCAAACTGTCATTCTACAGCCGTTAGGAAAAATACGGATATGGAAT